>JALKBU010001303.1:0-12882 GCA_023091735.1 Trichomonas tenax | reverse complement strand
TATGGTCTTCATACTCAGCGTGGAGTTTCAATCTATAAATGTCAGTATTGTTTAGATTACAAAGATATTTATAACACTTTTTATAAAAGTGACAATTTGCCCGCGCAAAAAGGTGACAGTTTATTCATGAAAAGTGACTTTAAGGTTCGATGTCACTTTTCGATGTTCACTTTTGTCTTAGACTCGTTGCCCATCGTTTTATAGATTCGAAAAATGTTGGCTAAGGTGTGAAGATTATTGAAATTTTAGTTTCAACACATGACGATCTAATGAAACATCTTATTCCAGAATTTTTCGATTTACCATATAAGTATATCAATGGCACCAATGACAAATTTAAATATTATGGACTCGTGATGTTTAATGCTATGTTTGAACAATTGGATCAATATGAAGAACGTATCGACAAATTATTCACCAAAATTATTCATGACTTAAATGTCAGAACAAAACAAAATGATGAATATTATACAAACTTAGATCTGATTACAATCGAATCCCAAACAATATTGTTAATTCTCCAAAAGTAGTCTTTCACAATTGCAATTCTTCGACATTTTATATCTCATTGAAAGTAATTTTAATAATATCACTTCATCAGTTTCACAGTTGGTTCCAGTAACATCAAAGATTGCATCTTTAATTGCCAGAATTGCAGGCACTGTGATCCTACAATTGGATCACAAAAGTGATTATTCCTGACACACTAACAACAATGAAAGATGATCTGTTGAATTGTAACATTACAGATCTATTTATTCCGGCTTCTTGTATCAACATCGACCCTTTGAATCCGTTTAACACTATTTATAACTTACAGCACCCTACAGTCGATCCACGAAATCCAGTTATTTCAGTATATCAAAATGCAATAGGTATATCTGTAGCCAGCGTATTGCTAATGATTCCTGTCTTTATTGCCGCATATAGGCATCCAAATAGATGGTATAGAGTTGGATGCAGAGATTCTGGTTGTTTCTGTTTCTGCAGGCAATATTATCCAAAAATTGTTGAATTCTATCACTTGCATCCTCAAAATGTCATTAAGTATTATTTCGGTCATGATGACTACGCATGGATATCTTATGTCCTTCTGATGCCTTTTTATATCGCCTTCTCCCATATCGTTCTCTTCCTTACATGTTATAACATCAGCAAAAGCTATCCATATGAGAATGATTTTGAGGAAGAGCTTATAGCAATGCCATCAAATCAGGAGAGAAATGATAATCTAAATCAAGGTTTAACAGCTGAAAATCCACAAGTCAATGTTGTTGAGCCACAACCAAACAATGGATCTTCTTTATTCTATAATGTTCAACCAAATAATGATAACCCTTATACTTAGTTCATTAAATATTAGTTTTATCACCATGATGTCATCACCTTATTTCAAAATCATATTTTTATTATTAAGCCCAGAGATAATTTAAAATATGATTATTTTAAAAAAAAAAATATGAAATTATAATTTCGATATTTTGAAAAAAAAATTATGAAAAGACTCATAGCGATAGGCTATCAATAGGTCATTAAAATACAATGAAATAGATGGTTTAAAAGTTGTTTGATGAACATTGAAGATGAATTTGACATTTGTTAAAAAATTGTCAAAAATGTTTAAAATAGGATGAGTCGAAAAATAGGATATACAGGTGATGCAGAGTCCAGATATATCAAAAACAAAAATGTTGTCACCAAAAGAAATTTCTGACAGGTGACGATATCCACCATTGGTTTCATAATGTTTTCGCTTCTTTTAACACGATCATTATGCGATCAAAAAGCGTTTTACTGTATCTATAATAAGAATGCCAAAAAATGCAATGGGACTTCTTATAATAAGACCTTAAGTGACAAAGAATATAACGATTTTATGAAACAAGCGGCTGAAGATACAAATAAATTCAACGCTTATACTCCTGTTGAGTTGCATATAGTCGAGGACCTCAAAAAGGCGAACATTGACGTGTATGCTTTCAAAAATGCACATCAAATCAATCTTTTCGGACCTGATGGCAGCCAAGTTCAGTACATTCTCAACATGGGTCAAGTTGCAACACTTGAGAATCTCACAATTACAAATAGTCTTTTAGTTAAAGATGATACAACCGAATTCTTCATGGAAAACTTAACTCTTAAAAACGTGGCTTGGAATGGATTCAACAAGGCTTCAATGTTCTTCGGTGGAATCCTCGAAACAGATCTTCACTCGATTGAAGCAAATAATTTCAAGTTCGATTCAGTTATATATCATGTTGATTGCGAAAAAGAATTCAATACTAATTACGAAGTTAACGGAGCAGTCTTTACTAAGAACGTCGAATTTCTCGATTTTATGAATGGCTCAGAATTATATCAATACGGAAGAGATTTTATTCTCAAACCAAAGAGAGATTCGAAAGATGGAATGTCTTTGATTCGCACTAATTTTAGAGCCATGGATACGAACAACATTTCATATAAGATTACACACACAATCCCAGGCAACGAACTGTCAATCGGATCCTATCTCTCCAACCGTGAAGCTGTATTTGTTAACGTTGATGTCATAACAAATTCAAGCACACTCAAGCTCTTAGGATACAGATGGAATGGCTATGAATCATTGAATCTTATTGCTTCAAATTCAACGATATTGGTCAATAAAACGACACATGTCATAGTTAATATTAACATCAAACAAGCAAATGAAACAACATTCAAAATGATTGGCGAGTCATATCATTTCCCATATATAAATACTGCCACTCTTGTCAATTGCAAGTTTGATGCGGAAACTGTATATATTGATGAACTCAACATCGATGATGAAACAAATCCAAATATAATTGCCGAAAAATTAAATATCCAAAGACTCACATCAAGTCATAAACAAGAAATTGATTTAAGTAAAATCAAAAATATCCAAATTTACAATATCACAGAGAAAGTTACATCAGTTAAAGTCAACAACCTAATCATTCTCGATGAAATGGGATTCACTATGACAGTAGATAATATTCCACATATTGAAGCAAAAAGTGTTGAAGTTCAATTAGTACATCGTTCAAAAGCGGCAATTAAGTTCCAGAGAAACAACGGGTACCCTTATACAGATGAAGACAAATTTGTTCCATTAATTACTTCAAACAAGATACTTGGATCTTTTGAGAAAGTTGTATATGAAACAAATATTCCTTTCCCACTAGTTATCGAATTAAACCAAATTGGATTTAACAATAGGCAATTCAGCAATTCTAAATATAATGATTTCTGCTTTTCGAGTGATGGTACATCAAGATGCCCAGGACATTTTACTAAAGATCAAACTAATTTCACCCAAATTTCTCAAAATAGCTTATCTCAACTTCTTGAAACCGATAAATTCATCCAAGATCCAGAATATTACAAAAATATTTCGATTAATATTTACCTTGATAATGATAAAGATACTCCATTCATTGTTGATGAAAAGAAACTCAGTTCAACAAATTTCTTCCTACGACTTTTGATATATGGTACTAATAACCATTCGTATGCATATTTCGATCGCTCAGAAAACAAGATGTTCAATCATCTCAAGTTCCGGGATCTCACACTCAAATCAAATGGTTTAGAAATCGAACCTAATATAACGCTGTTTTCTCTTCAAGAAGTGACAATTCTTGATGATTATCTAAACAAGACAGCTGTTTTTAACAAAGTTGAACAACTTTATATTCGAGGTCCAACATTTAGCCACTTCAATAGGACTCTCTCACCCAAGGAGTTGCTCATATACTCTGACTATCTCAGTTTCACCCCAGAAAAAATCGAACCTAATATACCTACTGAAAATACAACTAGAGTCATTGTCAGAAATGTTAAAAGGATATCAGGTACTGGTGGGTTCAAACATGATGGAGATTTCAAGATAGAGATACAGCATCATAAGATTGATGAACCATCAGTTCTCACCTTCACGACAAATTCCTTTGGCAATCTCTCTTTCAAATTCATTTCTGAATATAATACTGATATTTATTACAAGGCGGTTTTGCCAGTGGACCTTTATGATGGAAGTAAAGATACCAAGTACAAATTACATCCTAAATTCCTTGGTGTCAAAGTTCAAACACAAGCTAAATTCTGTACCAAGAACTTTGATATCGATTTGGAGCAGAACCAGCTGGTTGAATTCAGCAGTGATAACTTGTTATGTAACGACGAGTCAAATATCGGAATTCAATCTGAAATTACAATGGCCAATGCGTTTGTGTCAGGAATTAAAACACTTCCAAGATTCACTGTCGTACGCAAGCTTTATCTTGCACAGGACACGTATATGAGGACGAAACAGTTTGGTAACCCTGACGATGATTTCCTTTTATATTTCAACTGGTCTCTAGACAAGATGCCATACTTCCGCATTGATGAATACGATACAGACCATGCAAAAATTTTCCAGCCCGCTATTGAAACATATGCTTATAATAATACAGTGGAAGAACACTTTATCGCGGAAAATAAGCATATCTACAAATTTGGAATTCCATTCTTTTGTGTATTATCATCTCAGTACAAAGGTACTGTTATGTTCGAAGGCCTTCTTTTCAATCGTAACGGATACAACACAACAACTGCTACAAAGTTCAATAGGATTGGTTTAGAAGCAAACTCCGATATGTGTGCTTATCTGATTCTCCTTGAAGACAATCTTGCACCTAAACCAAAGAAGGGACCAGATAACCCTGTGCCATATATTATAATTATTGCTGTTTCTTGCATCCTCCTTATTGTGCTCGTCATCGGCTTAATCCGCGCGATGTTCTGCACACGTCGCAAGAGATCTTTGATTACCAGTGCAGAAGGAGCAAAGGACATCATTCACCAAGGATTGATGAGTGACTCTGCCGGCGGAGGCATTTAAAGGTACACTTGTTTCAAAATACACAATAGATGGTAAAAACATTGGCTATTTTTTATAACCAGTTTTTTAGATTCGTTTTTTTTTTTTAAAAATGTCTGATGATTCATCAATAAATTCAGATTCTGCTTCTCAACAAGTTTATGTGCCTCCACTGCGTCTTCCCTATGGTTCTCAATCGTCTGTTATGCAATATAACTCTGAAGCTAAATCAAGATTATCGGAAACAGAGTATAAGTTCCATGCTACTGTCGACCAGAATGGTGGTGAAAAGGAAATTAAGAAACAATCAACTTGCTGTCTTTTAGTCTAATTTCAAAAAATAACGAATAATAATCAACAAAAAAATCTCAACAAATTCGAAAATATATCTCATAAATACAATTGCTAGGAACGTTAGAAACTATCTATATGTTCCTTTCGAATTTAATATTAGATTTTAAAATTCTAGAAATAATTTTTCTTGGAGTTCAACATCATGGAACAAAAATCATTCAAGCTACCAACGGCTGCAATTCTCCACAAAGTGTTAATCCAAGAATAACAAAATTCAAATAATCTTAATCTCAATAAGAACTTGTTATAATGATATATTATCTTCTCATAAATACTACTTCATAAATTTAATCTCTTACATCAATGTAATGAAAATTATTTTGATTTGAAAAATACATCTTTTTCGATTGAAGTCAGCGAATAAATGATTAGATCAAGCACCAGAAATAAAAGATATTCGCAATAGAAACAATGCATATAATTATAGAAAGAATATATAGTATACTAACAATTTATTTGATGTTTGATTTTGCTCGTTTTGCTGGGGTGATATTTTTGAAAACATCAGGTATTGGCTGATTGTTTTCTTCGAGATATGCGAGAAATCTTGGGATACCTTCGCATTGCTTTAACTTATCTTGTGTTTCATCGAATTTTGGCTTTAATTTTTCATGTGCTTCATTAATTACTGTTGGTTGTTTCGGAATTTGAGAAATTGAATCAACAAAATTTCTTAATTTGCGTTTACCTGGAGTTATGATTTCCTTGTCCGCTTGCTCGCTTTCCTTTGGTATATCCGAGAATCCAAATGCTTTAATTGGCAAAGATTCTTCAGCTTGTATTTTTTCCCCAACTTTTGTCAAGTTATCCATGATAATCTTCTTTGTATCCTCCTGTCCGAGTTCTCTTGAGCTCGCTTCTGAATCTTTGTCCGCATTATCGTTATCATCCGATAATTGATCGAACAAATCCACCGCTGCTGCATTCCCTCGCCCAGACATCAGATCTTCGTCGTCCGATGCAGGTTTTTCTCTCGATGATGTTCGTAAAATATTATTTGAAATACTTTTTGATAAAACTAAAGGGGGCGTTAACGGTTTCCTTGATCTCTCGGACATCGGCGCTGAGTCAATATCCCTCGTATAGTCGTTTTCGTTGTTAACTGAAGCTAATAAAGTTTTTATATCTTCTTCGTCCATCTCTACGTTCGCATTTCCAAGGAAAGCGAGATCTCCTGCACCCAGATTTTCGAATGTTTCCTGATGTTTGAATTTTCTGCCTTTATGTGGAACGCGAACTTTGTGGAGACACGTAGGCTCAATAAATACCCACGGAAGTCCCATATTTTTGAGCTGAGCCATATTTCTCTGCTCGGCCTGAATAACACTAAGCGGCTTCCCAGGTCGAGTGGGCTCTCTGTACATTTTAAATTTTTTTTAATTTGAAAACGTGCACTTTTTTTAAAAAGATTTTAGTCCCTGTTTAATTTTTTATAACCCTAAATAATATTCAATGGTAGCCCTATTTTAATATTTTAAACCCTTAATTCAAAACAACCAAAAATAATTTTGGAAGACCCTAAATATTAATAGTCAAATGAAGACTCCATTTTAATATTTTGCCCCCTCTAAATCGTATTACATGGTTGACACTTTTGTCGCGCCAAAATTTGATTTTTTTACGAAAAAACGTCACTTACAGAGCCAATAGATATGGGAGAGGCTTTGGACGATAATTCGGAGAAAATTGAAGAAAACAGACAAGAAGATGAATCAATAAACTCGCAAATAAATCAAAATATTATAAATAATCCTTCTAAGGTCGAAAAGGTTCTGTACTACGATCCAAAAACGCAGCTGTATCTTGTTAAATGGAAAGAATCAACATATAAAGACTGCAGTTGGTCATCTGAGATTTTAAAGGAAACAAAGGATAAATTCTTCGAAAAGATGAAGAATGCAGGCAATAGTTCATATTCCAATATACAAAAACTCTCAACAAACATTACACAACAAGATTTGGAAAGATTATCGCAAAATTCAACGCTTACAGATATACAGGCAGCATTGTTCAACTGCTTTATGGATGTATATATCAACAACAAACGAGTAATTGTACATTCACATATAAATGATAAACGACATATTATTTTTGGCCTTTTATTAAAGGAAATACATAATAAAACGTCAATCGCAGGCCCATATATCGTCATTGCAGATAGTGAGGAACTGAATTTATGGAAAGATTTACTTCAAGCCAATTCTGAGCTTGATGCGATTGTTCTTGAGGACGATAAAGATGAAAATGAGTTAATTTTCAAGTACGAAATGCTTTTACCAGTGCCAAGAAATCAAATACCAAAAGTTGAAATATTATTTTTATCAATCTTAACCTATAACGAATATAAGTCAAGGTTGCATTCTATAGAATGGTCTGCAGCTATCATCGATGATCCAGCTGTTTTTGCCGACTTTGATGATGAAGATTATAATTCGATCTCTACATTGAAATGCAACAGTTTATTTATTCTTATGAAGAAGAAACTATCAAAGAAACTTACAGTTGAACACAAATTTAATATAATGCATGTCATTAATCCCACAAAATTCCCTGAATTTCAAGTTATCGATGAAAAAGAGATTTCTCATTATATAATATCAACAGCAGAGCCATCCAAAGTCTACATTGATGATGAACCTCATGAAAGTGAAGATCCTAAACATGATCCAATACCAGAAATAAAAGATGATGAAGATGATGATTTACCTGGAATCAATCAAGAAGTATCTTCATCACCACCAGAAGAAGAAGCAGATCTGAAAAAATATAATTCACTGTTTTGCGTTTACGAAGATCCACACAAGGACGATCTTTGGACACCTGATATCAGAGATACTTTGTTAGTCCAATTTCTTTCATATGGATGGGGAAGATGGCGTGAAATAAGGCGCTTATTACCAGAACAAATCACATCAACAATGGTTATGGACGGATGCTCTGTTATTTTGTATTATATTCTCATTAACATCAAAGACCAATCGAAACTTTTAAATGAAACAATCAAACAAGATATGTCTGTCACTAGAAGACAACAGTGGTACATTAATGGTCCTGTTTTCGGTTGCGAAAAGTTTAAGAACTTATTCAAACGTGAAGCAAAGCGTTATGCGAAACGCATCATATGTTTGTCAGCAATCTCAAAGTATCAAAATACAAGCACCATTCAACTCTCCATTCCACAAAATTTAAAGCCTTTTGAAAAATGGGATGATAGCTGTGATATGCAGTTGCTAAGACTTGTTTTCACTCATGGGTGGGGAAATTGGAAAGACATCATTGCAGATAAACAATGGACACGACAGCCATTGGCAACATTAAATGCATCAATAATCAAAAAGAGATTTGAGCTTGTTGCTGATCAAATATCAGGCTTCAGCATGCAAAAATCATCTATTTTTGATGGCGATGATTCAAATGTCCTTCAGGATATATTCACATGCTGCAGAATTATCTCATATGCAGGAAAGAGAACTAAGAAAGAAGATCTTTCAAGATGGCTCAATAAAGTGAGGAATCATGCAGAAACAATATTATCATTCATTGATGTTGATACTGCTTTTGCTATAAAGTCTAATTACGACTTTGTTAGGCGTCTGCAAAATCTTTATTACGAGATTGGATCCAGATTTGAAGATGATAAAGACTTCATTGAAAGAATCTCGAAATTTAGAATATTAACAGATTATTCGAATTCTGTTGATGGTCTTCTTCCAATTCTCACTGAATCTGAAACGAATTTGTTCAATTCTCGCAAACTGTTCTATGAAGAGCACAGAATAAGCGAAAAAGTTGCCAGTGATATATCATTCTTCGCCAACATGGAAACACTAAGAACTCGTGCAGAATATTCAGTTCGATCAATTGGAGGATGGAGAGGAATTCCTGATTACGTTGACATTCCTGACGGCTCGTTTGGGGTAACATTGCCTTTCTGCTTCTCGTGCGGAAATTATGTATGTGCTCTTGAGAGTCTTGGAGGCGGAAATTATTTCATTGTTGGAAATTCTCTTTGCAGAGAAGGTTTATCTGTTGTCGTTTCCTCTCCATCACATCGTGTACAAATCTATGTTGATGGTCCATTTTCATTTACTATCGAAGATCTTAAGTCATCCAAGAAGTATGTGATCGACAATCTCAGTGAAATCAGCGTTTGCGGAATCGAAACAGGAAACAGAACTCCAGAGTCATTCCTTGGTCTAGAATGTGGAGAAGTTATCAAGTTCTTTGATAACACATGTCGCGGCGAGACACTTGAGCAGCTCGGTCTGACAGAATATGTTTCACCAGTATTTGAATATTTCCCATCATTTTAGTTTTTGTTTTTCGTTATTAATATTTGCTTATGATTGCGAAAAACTTATAGTTATTTGTATTTATATATTTGCTATAAATTCATATTACAAAGACATCAAATTTTTTTTCATTTTAATAGCATATGGGATTATATTTGGGTCATGGAATATATAATAAATTCTATTATAATTACTTTTAAATAATGAAATTTCTTATTCAAATTAAAAATTCATTTGTATTCATTTAAGTGTTACGAAATTGAATACAACTTAGCCAAGTAAACTTGAATTTTTTAACCAAGTCTTAAAAATATAAAAAAAATTAAACATTTAAATTTTACAAACATATATAATATCGATATCATTCTTGTGGCTCACTAATAACAAATGGATCTGAAGCGTAAGCAGACTCATATTCGCTTTGGGAAATCAAATCATACGAAACTGAAGGCATATCAGAGAAATCTTTGTTTTCTTCGGACTTATTGATGTTTTTGACCTTACCAGCTGTTCTAATCGCATTCAAAACAGATAATATAATTACAACAATCACAAGAATTGTTCCTGTCGAAATTGTCGCAATTTTTGTGCCCTTTGGGACATCCGTTTTGATGTAATTCGTCTGAAGAGGAGGCTGACTTTCTTTTATTTGTGGAATATCATTTCCTCTCACAATAACGTTTTCCTCTTCGGCCCACTCTCCATCCCACGTTGGCAGTGGTGTTGGAGTTGTGGTTGGTTCTGGTATTGCTCCTCCATCTTGTGATGATGATGAAGATGAAACTGAACTCTCTGTTGGTGGTGGCTGTGGAGTGTCAGGAGGCGGTGGATGGACTTGCGGCTGTTCAAATATTTGATCTGCCGAAATTTGGAAGCTCGCAACAGTGGAAGGATAATAATTAGTGAGAGCAAATTGTAAATTCGCTGAAGAAGATTGAAGATTCAATCTAAAATAGACAGGTAATCTATCTGAGTCAAAGGTAATGGTTTGCCCATCAGTAATCGTTGGAAAATAGGCTGTATTCAGCTCATATGAAATTTGATTATTTTGACCAACGTTAACAGTCGTTTCGTAATGTGAATTTTTGAACAAACTGACAAAACAGAATGAAGATGGTATCAACAGATTGTGCTGGCTCATGAACGAATTCAAGTTAAAATTACGTGCTGTGGATATGAAAAAACCATCGGGACAGACATTCATGTCCATAGAACCTCCTCTGGCGCTGATATCACGTGTTGTTGTCGTTTTAATTCCCACCATAATAAAAGATTGAGAGGTGAAAACTGAAGATTTTTGTTCCTCTGTCGCCACGTAGTATCTATAGTCATTGAAAGGTTCCCAAAATTGGTTATAATATGAATACTTTACGAGGTCATCAGGTTGCAAATCATAAAAATATAAAAATATTTTATCATTCGCGTTGATTTTAGACACCCAGAACCTGCAGTACTCTCCGGCATTGCAAGTAACGGTTTCCATCAAACAGGTGTTTCTAAAACTCGCTTCATTAATCATCAACAAGAAAGGAATTATCATTTAGAAATTGATATTTTTTTATGAACTTTTCAAACTGATCTAAATCAAGAAAATTTGAATCTGTATACATAGTATTACTATATTTTTAAATAAAATCGCGTTATTTTAATTCGAGTAAAATTATATTAGATTTTAATAATGCTACAATATGGCTGATATGTAAAAATTAAATAATATTATTTTCAGATGTCGGCATTCAAAAAATCGAATCATGAACGTTTTTTTTTCAATGACTTTTATATTAGCATATGTAAATAATACAATATTTATTTTATGGGTTGCTGCCACAGTTCGAAATTTCCGATTTGAGCTTAAAAATATGATGCATAATATGCATTGAAGTGATATTGCTGAAAATAATCAACTCATATTGAGACCATCTATCTTTTACATGTCGAAATATATTTACGTGTCATATATAAACTAATATAATTTTCTCGTTAAGCATATAATTCTATTTCGTTTTCATATGAAATAAGAAAATTCAAATATGACAAGTTAGCTGCCAAAAAGATATTTTTTTCAATTTCAAGAAAATGTCGCATTTGGGATCGATTATAGTACTCCATTACTGCCATCTTATATAATTATATTTTAAAATCTAAAGTTAGCGACTAATGAACCGCTTTTTTCATTAACATTTGTTGATAGTTGACCGTAATTTTGCAATCAATCATTCCTATTTTAATGTATTATTTTTAGAAAGAATTAACTTCATATTATTGTTTTTATATGAAAATCGAAATGATATAATTAGAATAAGACTAAAAACAAAGGAAATATGTATAACCAACAAATTTTTATATTCAAGTAAGTGATGATTGAAATATTATAATATTATTAATCAAACTTAACATTGTCGCTCCTTGAGATATGTCCGATAATACTGACATCTTCATCATCGTCACGGAATCCTGGATCATCAACAACACTATCATCAGTATATAGCGATATTCAACACAAAATACCAAAAAGCGATTAATGTTATAATCCTTTCAAATTCAAAAGTGCTATAAACATAAAATATGACAATGATTCAAGCTCCTTATGATAAATATGCCAATTGTTGATCCAACTTTTATAAATTGAAAAATTATTGTATAATGATCACAAAAATAGGATCGTGAACTTTACAAAAAATTTTGAGAAACTTGAAAACGTATTTTCCTATATAATGCACAAAACATGTTGGTAAGTATAATTTATTAAAGAAATTTTGAATGCTTTATTTTTGAATAAGTGGTGAAAAATATTATTAGTTCATTATATTCTATATATTATTTCCAGCTATTTTAGAAAATTTTTTACCAAAAAGTATCGCTTTGGAGCTTTTTAGCATCATAAATCTGCCTTACATATGTAATCATATTGATGCATAAGATCAAAAATGGATTTTTCCAAACAAATTTGTTTTCAAAAAAATATATCGCCTTATTTTTGTCTTTTATTTTTGCCAATCTAAAATATAGCAGATCGGTTATATCACAAATCCGATAATTTTGATTTTTGCTTTCAATTCATAATTTTTCATAAAATATCGATATATTTCCTTCATTCTTTGCCATATTATTCTGCATCCATATTGAAACATATAGGCAATATTTTTATGGTTGCAATAATAAATAAAAACTCAGCTGCAGCGAATTTGCTTAGTTTTTCTCGAGAAAGCGGCAGTATTTTTCCTTCTGCGGTGTAGTCACGCGACCTTCATAACTTTTTATCTGATTAATATTTTTTTCGATTTGAAAGTACTTTCATGTACATATTGATAGTTGTCTATCCAGTGGTGTAAGTGGCACAGTCTATATATCTATCAAATCATTGTT
>JALKBU010001302.1:0-12902 GCA_023091735.1 Trichomonas tenax | reverse complement strand
ACTCGATCGGGTATCGTGCATTCAAAGACTGCAAGCGACTGATCATCGTCTATACTTCATCGAACTCAATCATCGAAATCGGCACCGGCGCATTCGATGGCTGTCGTTGTCTTTATCGATGTGGTACAATCTCAGTTCCATCTGATCGTCAATACTTGTTTTCGAACATTGGCATTTCTTCGATTGCATTTCTTACTTCATGTGAGGAGCAATGTGGTGTATCATGTTATGTCAAACCATATTCTCAAATATCTGTTTTCGCACCATTTATTTCAATGCTAATATAACCATCATATTATCACAATTCTCATGATTGATTGTCAGAAAGATTCTTTATTTCGGAACTGAGATTGTCAATTTTGCTTTGGCTCTCTGTTAATTTGCCTCATCACTCTTGAATCGTTGAATTGTTATTTCCTTTGTCATTTTGGAGATTCGCTTTCTATGTTTTTAACTTCTTATTGTTCTTCAAAACAAATGATATGATGAGCTACACTATACCAATTATTTTCCGGTCATTAACATTTTAGTTCTTTTGCTCTAAACAAAGTGAATTGACATATGCTCGATTGATTAATATTAAATTATGAATATAGTTCTTAGATTGGCTTTATATGTTATTTTCTAAAAACGGGTAATTTTGCCCAAGGATCACTTTATTTTGATTTTTCAAACCATGATGCAACAGTGTGGTGGGACACATATATTTAGTAGTCATTCTCATCCTTCAATTGCTTATTCATTTACATCCAATATTTTAAGTATTGAGTGATCTCGAGTGACTTCATTTCAACTGCAATTGATAATAGAGTCATATATCATAATGATGATAAAATGTGAATGATAGATTATTTTCATGATGACATCAGCGCTATGCTCAACCAAATATTGAACGATTTCGAGAGACTTCATTTCACCTGCAATTGATAATGGAAAAGTGAAAATTCAACTAGAGTTATCCTTTATATAATTCATAGAAGTGATAATACTAGCTCATAATGTACTACAACTTGCTCTTTGAGATCATATTTAGATCCAGATTTCTTGATGCTTTAAATTCATGCATTTGACAAAATATGAACAAGAACATTAAAATCATGGAACTGTAGAATATGCCAATATGAAAATAGATATAGCACATTATGAATTCAAAGAAAATGTTGTTTATTAATCCAGCAATGGATGATATCCATAGATACAAATGGAATACTCTAGCGTGGCTCTTAAACATCATTTCGCAAAATCAGTATCAGATCAAATTAAATAAATGATATTTTTATTTCATAACATAAGAAGTATTGAAATCAAATCTTTTCTCACAAGGATCCACAACAAATTCACTTACGTTGAAAAATGGCATAATTTGCCAGCATTATATCATTTATATCAAATGCATATGTGAAGGAGCATTTTATGGATGCATTCAACTCTGCGGCATTTCGTTCAATGTTATCCAAGTTCGATATCTGTTGAACTATTCAACTCCAATATTTGTGTCTATGTTTTTGTTGTTTTGGATAAAAAAAGTCTTTTATAAACAGATTGGAATGGGAAATAGTTGAGTTAGTCTAACTCATCTGGATAGAACCTCTTGAAGATATGATAGTATTTGTTCTCTCTTTGGTTGTGAGATCCCTTAAATCCTGAAACAACAGAGAGCAATGTCTTTCCGTTAGGCATCATTAGCTTTGGATCTGCATGATGCTGCAATAATGTATCAATCAACTCACTGCAGTCATTGATCGTGAAGTTAATGACTAAATCCTCCAAAAAGCGGTAAGATTCATCATCGCGACGGATGTTAACATCAAATCCGTATTCGATCAATAATTTAAGCATTTCAACAGCAATTTCTTGATTTGTAATAACAGGAAGTGCATGAACTGGCAATTTTCCTTTCGAATCAAAGTTATGAAGCTTGCAATTCTTTTCAAGAATAGTTCTAAGAATTTCGATATTTCCTGAACGAACAGCATAATAAGCAATTGATGGCCTCGTTCCATGTTGTCCAGGAATTTCGATGTTACTCATTCTCTTGCAAAGAAGTTTTACAACATCGAGATTTTCCATTGTGCAGGCACAGCTCAATGCTGTGTCGCCATTTGAGTTGACTTCGTTCAGAGATATTCCTCTATCGATAAGAGGCTCAATTGCTTCATTCATGCCATTGACAATTGCGAGCATTAATGGATTTAATCCTGCGACAGAACCATCGGTCTTACACTGTCTTTCAAGAAGAATAACAAGACAGTCGAAGTTCTTTGAACGGAAAACTTGATCGAAAGGTCTCGCGTTGATATTTCTCGGTGATTGAAGATCTGCACCATTTTTGAATAATTTTTCGAGAATTTCTGGGCTGTTTGCGTAAATAGCGAGGTTAATGAGTGGATATGTAACATCTAAATCAAGCCTTGCCTGTTGAGGGTCTTTTTTGAGAATATACGTAACAACTTCTCGTGAATCTCCAACGCATGCATAGTGAAGAGGGTGGTATCCAGAACCAGATGGAATTCTCAAACTTATACCTTTCTGTTGCAAAAACAGAAAAGATTCTAAATTATCGTAAAAAGCTGCGATGTGTAATAAAGAGACTTCAGTGCATGGAACAATTTCCTTGCTATTGCGTGATAAACGAGCTGGTGCTGCAAAAGAGAATGTAGAACCTAATAATAAAGTTGGATTTTTCTCATTATCGAATGCTGCTTGTAATTGGTCTAGCTTTCCATTGATTGTCGCATGGACAATGTCCTGGAGGTACGTCGGAGTGTTAGTTTTATGAGGCAGAGGATTGATCCAATTCCACATTAAAATTTTATAAATTTATAAAAATGACATATAAACTGTCAAAAATAAAGTAATTGGCAAATTAATTTTTTACATATCAAAAAACGCAAATACATCAAAAAGGACCATAAACATCAGAACTACAAAATTCACATCCAACAGAAACATAATTTATGAGAGTGAAGAAATTTTCTATATTTATATTTTTGATTTACAATTTTTATCGGGAATACATATAAATAGCTTTGGAAATATTTATATTTGGATGAATATTATCTAAATATAGTGAGAAAAGAGTTATAGGGAGTAAAAATTAAAAGATGAAACAAATGAGTATTCTTTTTACAATACGAGCACTTAGTGTAACTCCTCTGGTATCTGGATTTCGGCTTTGACGCGAATTGATCCCTTTGTAGCGAAGAATGAAATAAGTCCTTTCACAACAGGGCCGAAAAGCGGAATTGAAGATATTGGAAGCCAAATTGACTTGAATAATGTAACAGAGACATCGAAATCAACGTTAACGTCACCAACGAATCTTATCTCAAGATCTATCTCTTTGTTTGTAGGCCATGAAACGAGTAATGTGCCTTTGAAAAGCTTCATGTCGACCTCTGCGGTGATGTTGTCATCCATCATCGAGTAATTTAATGAAGGTCCGTCAATCCAGGACATTGGGATGAGGATTTTAATATCATCCTTGTCCTTGACCTCGAGTGTCGAAACATATGGAATAACAGGAGCATTACCAAGCGTTAATAATTCAAATTTTGCCGGAGCAATTTTCTCGTTTACTGTTTTGTTGATTTGAGCAATAGCTTCTGGAGTCTGGAAGTGCGTCAATACACGGTAAACGATGAAGTTAAGCCAATCTGTTGATTCTTTCATAAATTTGTAAGGAATGGGACGCGTGCCGAATAGCTTAGACGCAAATGGTATCGTGAGTCTGAGGAATATTAATGCAATAAGCAATAGGAAAAATGTAAACAGGAAACCTGCTAAAAATGGACCCATTGTCTTTTCTTCAAACGCTAGTTTTATTTTTACAGACCCTAAATTCAAATTTTATAACAAATAAAAATAACCTTAATGAATAAAATGCTATTGGGGATGTAGTTTTCTAGAAAAACTGACAATAAGGTATTGTTGTAGAGTGTCAAATTGGGCTCAAGCAAAAAAACGGAGATTATTAATAATTTGTCTGGGTGGCACTGCTAGAAAAGTGGATTACTCAAATACTATCATTTTATTTTGCTTTAGTTTCATATGATGAATCTAAATATCACAAAATCGAAAATTTATATTTTTTTTGAACCAATTATTTTCTCAAAACAAATTAATTTCATTATTTTCTGTTTGAAATGTAATTATAGTATATTTTTAAATAATTAAAACGATATTGCTATTGTTGTAGAATGATTTTTACTCAAAAATCTTCATTAATATATTTTGTTCATGAAAATATAATTTTAATTTCCCGAATGTTACTTTCTTGTAGAATAGTTTCTATTGCAAATTACATAATTATGATAAATATAGTTGCTACAAAAAATATTAAGTTAGATGGCTTTGATTATAACAAATACAAACATTTATATATATACACAAATAATGTTAATATATACTAATTAACAAAATTCAATAGTGGCATCAATGCCTTTCTTTTGGAAGTAATCTAATATCGCTTGACGAGTTTCAGGATGTTTCTTGTTATCAACATGTGTGGAAATGGTAATAATGTCTTTCTTGGAACCAAGGTTCCAGAAATGAATAAGAGTATTCCTTGCATGAAGACTGAACTTAGATAATGTCTTTGAAATCAAATTTTTGGGAGTCACTAAATTCAGAGGAAGCAATGCATCTCTAAGTTCTGATATTGTTGTGGCAAATATGGTTCCAACAATTAAATATGAAATGAACAAGTCGAAGGCTGGTAAATTGAAAATGTAATCAAATAATGCAGAAATCAATGCAGATGATGATATAAATATGTCACACAATAGAGAAAATGATGTAAGAGATCCACTTCCAAGTGTTACAACACCAAATAAAGACATTCCAAAATCGACCAACGAAAGAAGAGCGACTTTAAGTGGATTTCTGATGTAAATTATATCAAGGAAGCACGATGAAGCGTTTGCTGCTAATAATCTAAAAGCAGAATACAAGATAACTACGACACTTGTGAATTGGAAAATATATTGAATTCTTCCCTTGCCATATGAATACGCTGGTGATGCATATTCTCTCGACATAACTTCTCCAAATAAAACAATTGTCAAAGATATTGTGTTAAATAATGAAAGTTCTGAAGAGCCAATCAATGCACCAGAACCAATTTCAAGACCGGAATATATGCCATATATATTCAGAGTGAATGAAATAATCAAATACATGAACGAGAAAAGATTTTCTTTTGTGAATTTGTAGATAGAAGCATATGTGTAGTTCGATACGGGATATAATACAATGGATACTATAAATATAAACTTCTTCACTCTTACTCCGCACATTAAATCAATAATCATTCCAAATATCATTGTTTTTGATGGGAACTTAGAATTTTCATAAAAAGACGGCATAACGACATATATTGAGAGTTGCCCAAGGAAACATATACCAACCAAGCCTAATGCAATGTTATTTAAGTGTTCTGAGAATAAAATCGAAACAAATTCAAGTGATAGAATGAAAACGATTATCGGATATTTCTCTCTTAAGAGTGTTAATGCAGCCTGTTGAATGAAATAGTAGAATAAACACTCAGAAAAATCAAGGCCTGATGTAACTAAAGAAGTAAGTATTAAACATTCGACAGCAATGAAATACATATGATGGTATTTTGTCATATCTTGGTACAAATGGGGAATATGAAAAAGAGAAGATAATAATATCGTTAAACTTGGAAGTGTCGTGAGTTTTATCAAGTAAAACGCGATGGCGAAGGCAAGCGTGAAATAAATCAGTCGGTTTTCATTGCATAAGTCTGCAAATTTCCTGATATTTTTCGTTGAAATTACTGATTGACTCATTCTTAATTTAACACTTGTCATGTAATAGAACCATTCTGACAATTATTATTTTCTTTCTGACAATTTACAAATCAAAATGTCAAAATGATTTTAATTTGATTTTTGAAAGATAGTGATAAGCAATGTATTAGAATTACAAACAAATTTTTATTCAGAAATGAACCTTCCGTGGAATTCACTGAAGTGATCAACCATTTCATTGAATGTTGATATTTCATCTTCATTGCATTTTGTAATGATATTTTTAGCTAATTCTAAGTTAAATGGGATCATTTTGACTGCAATGACAAGCAAATTTCCTTCTAAAGGCTTAGAATTATATAATTCTAATTCACAAATCTTACCTATACATTCTGTACTTAATTTATCAGCACATATATATATGTGCTCGTAAACTTCATTAGGGAAAATCGTAAATAGCAAACTTAAAATTCGTTTTCCTGAGGAAATTTCAGAATGCAGGCAATATTGTACAATAGACACTACCACCTGTTCGATTGTATGCAGACTTTGGTTTTCCATTTCCCATGAAAATATTAACGATTCTAAAAGTAACGAAACTGGATAATTTGCGAATGGAGTATCAAGCATCGTTGATTTTACACGTACATCTTCTTCAAATTCGTCCAAAATGAAATCCCAAGTTGTTTTATTTTCGTAAATTGAGTTTCTGAAAAAGTCTCCATGATTTTTCTGAATTTTCATTATACTGTTGAATAACCATGATTTTGCATTTAGTCTTTTCGTATATCTTTTGAGCTCAACTGTAAATTGCGGATATTTCAAACAACAGTAAAGTAATGAATCTATTATAGACTGTGGAACAAACTGGTTAACATCCATGAGTGATTGAATTAATGAAAAAACCTCTTCGATAAGAATTACGTCTAATTCTTCGTTAATATCTAAAATAGAAGTCAAATAAGCGATCTTTTTATCGCTTAAGTTACCATCTACTTCAGGAAAAGTATTTACAGCTCTATCATAGATAACACGTAAATCTTCATTTAATCTTGCTCGAATGTCATTCATTATTATGAAAAACAGGGAATGCCAAAAATTAACAAGGGCAATTAATTTAACAGGGGAACAAAAAATAAAATAGGGGAAATTGCAAATAATAAAAGGGTTTATATTGTTTGTTCAGGGGATGATTTTATATTATGTAGGGGATAGCAAAATATAATTGGGTTTGACTAATTCATGTCTTTCTAAGTTGATAAATCATCAAAGCTCCTCAAGTAAAAGAGTAATGCAAAGAGAAAATCCTAAAATTGGCAAATATTTGATCGTCAACATTAACTTTTTGGACAATGAAGGATAAATCTCAAGGATGTACAATAACTAGTATCAGTGCAAGCCCTGCGCTCACTCTCAGGACCTGATAACAAAAAATCAATTGAGCATGAATTTCATTTCGAACAACAAATAATGCCCGAATCTCCAGCATTATATAACTTTGGACTTCTCTAACAGTATCCTCTTTATACAATACATGGTATGCGATTTTGATATTTTGAATATAAATCAAATTCTTTTTCAAACAAAATCTTTTTGTTATTTAGATTTAGAGCATGTTTTTATAGCTGTTTCTTCAAAAATAAGGCTTCGAAAAAATAAAAATCTGATTTTTGATGATTATTAGCTTTTTCATATATAGCAATAGCTAAAAACAACCTTATAAAGACAATTCATTTCTATTCCAAAATTGGTTTAATTTTTTCCAATTTCAATAAGTTTTTCAAATGCTTTATGTATAGCCAAACACGAAAATCATAAAAGAGCAAGGATTCGATTTTTAAAGTTTATTTATATATCGTTTTTATCTATCATATAATGGATTCCCCAAAAATTGTACTCGGATTAAAGGCGGAAAAACGAGCATCACAATTGTGCGAGGAATCAGATGATGGAAAATTCTTTTCTTCGAGTTCTGAGGGTGAAGATTTGAGGATAAGTCGGCAATTTCCTGTTATAGCTTTGAAACCGATGGAAAAAAAGAAGAAAATTGTAGGCTTTTCAGATGCATCATCGCGTATAACAAATATTTTATCAATGCTCGAGAAAATGAAACTACCTCAAAAATATACCGGTCCTGTTTTCTTTATTCCTGAGGACCAGATTTCACAGACGATGCAAGAAACAGTTCAAAAATTTCTCTCTAAAAAGATTGAAGATTTACCATTAGATCCTAACGAATATGATGATGTAATTTCCGCTCAAATCGATATAATCCATTATACAACCGACAAAAAAATCAACATGCGCAAATACATAGATTTGATAATAGATTCTCGAATTTTATCGCTTATTTATTACTTAATAGGATTGAATTCTCCAGAAAAAGGTGAATCGTGTTATTTCTTCTTGTCATCGTTGGAGGAGTGCCTGAAATCACCAGGTTATGCTCCAATTACTTCACTTTTCGAAAATTTCTCGATTCAAGAATTGATTTTGAAAATAAGCATGGATATCGCTCATTTATTTCCTAGGCATCCGATTTTACCATCAGTCATTCATAAACTATCGACGTACTGTCCGAGAGCTTTGGAAGCGATAAATGAGATAAATAACGAAGATGATGACGAGAACAGCGATTCATTTTTCGAATTTATAAAGAACAACACAATAAGGGCAACAAATCAACCCGCAATCAAAACATTTGAAGAAGAAGTTCACGAAAACGTTTTAGATTTTGCAAATTGTCAAACAAAAGTCGAAACACTCGCAATAGCAGTTACAGAACCGCCCGAAACAATGACATACCTATTGGATGACGAGGGACACTTTTCCTATTCCGCTACTCAGTTTTCTGATTGGATTGTCTCTTTGAGGCCGGTTTTTGGATCAAATGAACTTCCGATGGTGAATTGGAGA
The DNA here is from genome assembly GCA_023091735.1 of Trichomonas tenax. Lineage (NCBI taxonomy): Eukaryota > Parabasalia > Trichomonadida > Trichomonadidae > Trichomonas > Trichomonas tenax. Next base: position 4,209 of record JALKBU010001302.1, on the reverse strand, counting down.
TCGAGCATCAACCATGATCCACACCAACAGTATACTTCAGCGCCAATGACAATGAATGCGATTATTAACGAACAAAGAATTGTAACTAACAATGCATTTTATTACACATCATTATACAGCTTCCTCGTCAACCAACAGAAGCTATTAAACGCTCTGCCTATGGAGCCATCCGCGGATTTCTTTCATCTTTATTACCCGACATTGCAGTTTTTAAATCAGTCTGCAAGCAACCCAGTGACAAGAGGATGCTTGTTTCCAAACTTGATTATCTTCGAGCACGAAGCCCACAACGCAATGCTTTCACACGCCGCCGAAATTCAACATTCTTACGAAAAATTATTAGATTTAATTCCAAACGAACAAATTGAACGAAAATCACTCAAACCGATCGAAAAACGCCGAAAATTACCAGAATTAGCCGTATCATTCACAGAGAACGTCGTTCATTATCTCGCAGCCGCAGACGTCGAATTCATCATTGATGGACGCAGCCCACTGACTGGTGGACGCATTTCCCAGTCTCCGTCTCTTAAGTCTGTTCAGCACCCAGTCTCTCATCGCACACTGAGAGCAACGTATTTGTACGAAGCCTATTCTACACTGAACTTACCGCCATTCTTCGCATTTAGGATAGGATTCGCTGCAGCTCTTGCATACATCGACGTTGATCCTTCTATTTCATGCCAAATCATGTTCGAGTTAGTTTATCTCGTTCACAAAGTTATGCCCACATTCAGCAGAACACCAATCATTCGTTCGAGCGTTTTATTCTTTGCAGAGACACTCGAAAGATCAGACAGATATTATCACGCAACACTTGCATTTGACAACTACTTCCTTTCTGACATCAAAGACACAAACGCTTCAACAGCCATCGCGCAGATGGCACAGCGGAACGGCGACACACTCAGAGCGCTTTTTTTCTACACATCAAGTCTGAAAACTTTAATTCAACTTGCGAAAATCGACGAATCTTTGTATTTAGGTCAAACTATCGCCCAAATATACTGCGAGAACGGTATGATGCATTTAGCAGTTTCTCTTCTGTCATTCCTTTTAAGAAAGCCATATAACCTTCAAGTCCGAGAGAACATCAAATTGAATGATCAGTTAATGAATGGGACTCAGAAGATTTCGCGTCCTTTACTCGTGAGTTCATTCCCAGACTTCGGACCAAAGAAGAACGCCATCAACACAATGTTAGTCTGCTGCTCGTACATCGACACTCTCATTAGAATGCGACACTATAAAGCTGCTGAATTCACAATCAACAACCTCCTCAAAGCTATGGAGATTCCAGTTTTACAGAACATCATCGGATACTTGAAGAGCCGTTTGTTCCTGAAGACGAATCGCTACCAGCAGTGCGTTCAAAGTCTCCCACAGATCGATGTCCGTCACCAGACACGCTCTGCAACGCACATCTCATTGCTCAGTGGAGCGAGTTTCGATGCATGCGGTGCTGTTGTTTCTATGATGATGCGCGGTACATTGGACAGAATGATGTTCCGCGAAACAATCGTTTGGTCCGAGTTTTTCATTTATCTTAAGGGAACATTGAAGGAAGTCGGCACAGGATTCCTGTGGCGTGGCATGGCATTGAAGATTGTCTATCTTAACAGATTCACATTCCCAAAGAATATTAACTTGGGGACCGAATTGATCGATTCCCAGAAACGTTTTCTTGACTACAAGAAACCAGTAAAAGAATTCACACGCGAAGACATTGTCGACGAATGCATCAGCTGCTTCGCATTAGCGCGAACATGTTTCGAGAAGATTGGTTCACAGCGAAAAGAAATCGAAGCATGTCTCAATTTTGTTGACATCACATTGTATCACTTCTTCAGTGTTGAGTCTGCTCCACCGATTCACATCACACAGCCTCAGCTTCTCACGCAGCCACACGGCAAGCAGTCGAAGGATCTTCCAAAAGTCAACGAGCGCCAGTTGACGAAAGAGAATTCATTAGACGAATGCTTGCGAATTCTCCAATTCTGCGAAAAGAACTCGAATCGATTGATGTCTATTAACATGATTGTCTACTGTCAGTCATTGCTGTCAAAGTGCTACTTGATGATGAACAAGATGAAAGAGTGCAGACAGTATTTCGATTTTGCATTCACGACATTGCGAAAGCTTTCACTTGGCCCTCACTTCGTTCCAGTCAACATTTCTACATATGCACTGAGACAGTTTGCCCACTCCATCGAATTATTGGTTGAAGTTTTGGCATATTCCGATAAAGATTTCATCAACGAGAGACTCTTAGTTTTCGATTTATTGAGCGACATCAAGTGTCTTCTTGGCAACCGACTGAGGAATGTTGATGCCGGTCTTCCATCAACGATCTATGCTAGTGCAGAGATGGACTTCGAAGTCTTGAGCCTGAAGAACCCGAGACTTCCATCCTTCGAGAACGTCTTAATGGAGTCCGGTTACGACATTGACCAGACACGAAAATCTATTGAAGCTCGCGAACGATCATTGGACAACTTATTCAGTGCCATCAATGCAAATATCAGGTTGTTCGAAACACAGAAGATCGATGTCGACACGATGCACATCCGCAACAGAGCAGTCTGCCGTGAGATCATGAAGACGATCGAGACAATCCAAGAGGCGAGCGAAGGCTCAATGGCAACCGATGTCCGATTCTTGACAGCGATACGCCACAACAAGGCAGCATGCAGAACAGTTCTCGTTCAGAGGATATTCGATGGCATTCTTGTTTACATCCCAATGACAGGACAGCGAAGAATTGTCAAATTCTCAGATGGCGATCAACCAGTAAAGAGTATTCAGCTCGATGCAATGGGATCAAAGATCAAGTTCGACCTTATCGAGAACTTCCTTCCTCAGTCATTCTTCGAATGTCTTCTTGGATATGTTTTAGTCGACAAGAAGGGCAGCGCCGATAAGTTCAACAACCCAATGATGTATGTCAACACATTGACCGAGATCAAAGAGAAGTTATTTGGTGAATTGCTTATGAACTGCTCCATCCTCAAGACATCAATTCCATTGATTGAAGACGAACTCCCGACAGACATGTCATGGTTCTCAAATAAGAAAGGACGATTCTTGACAATCGCACCATGCATCGATAAGTCGATCAACTTTGTTGTCTCGAGGTCACTTCAATCTCTTCCACTTGAATTGATGTTCAAAGAGGCATTAGTCACTCGATTGCCAAGTTTCACATCTCTTGTTTTGCCACAGAATCGACGTTCTGTTATCGGTCCACTAAAGGTTGTTGTTTATCGTCGCCTCGTCTCAGACCGCAAGAAAGCACGATGGGATGGTATCCAGCGCAGTGCTGAGATCGTCCGATCAGCAATTTATGCATTCGGAAGTGCAGAGCCATCGAAGCCATACGTTGATGAATTGGAGCGAACACTTCCATACATATTCCCTCTGTTCTCGAGCAACAAGACAACCGAGTATTACACTAACACATTCAAGTTTGCGTCATTCAAAGAGATCAAACCTAACTCAACACCACAACCAGAATATGGTTCTCTTCTTTACATATTCACATATGCGGACATGTGCGAGATGCCAATCCTCATCGAGAGAATCTTCCGTGAAGTTGCCAACGCGTACTGTTTGTTCATCCCAGCGAACCAGATCAGAGCAGCATTCGACCTCATGAAGGACATCTTCGATCGTCAGCGACTTCGTGCAGACAGCAAAGACGAAAACCAGAAGAAAATGTTCCAACAACAAGATGATTTCGTCTGTGCATTGCAGATGACACTGATCAGAGCACTCCAAGTCCCAGTTCCTCTATTCTACCCTGCGTCATCATAATAATTGTTTGTTATGTTTTTATATTGATTACTTTTATGTAAATCTACGTTATATTAGTGTAATATGTTTATTCTATATTTCAACTCATTGAAACAAAGACGATGAATAAGTTTTGTATCTTCAATGAAAAGTAATTCTTACAGTTTACAAGTGTCTGATATTCCTTTGTGCTTATCCAAAAAGGAGAAATAACTGCTTTTCCGTTTCCTTCATTCACTCCTTGTTCCATTTTCGTTTCATACATTTTAGAAATCGTATAACTCGAACCACCTCCACATCGATAAAGACAACGACAGCCATCGAATGCGCCGGTGCCGATTTCGATGATTGAGTTCGATGAGAAGTAGACGAGGATCAGTCGCTTGCAGTCTTTGAATGCACGATACCCGATCAAGC
>JALKBU010001301.1:0-12921 GCA_023091735.1 Trichomonas tenax | reverse complement strand
ATGATTTAAAACCGTTATATAATCAGGTTAAGAAGAATAAGACCGACCCACGGAGTGGGTTGGGCTCATTTATCCTAGCCCGAAGCTGAGCTTGCTCAGCGGGATGGGCTCATTTGTGTGTGTGTGTACACCACGCGAAACTGCTTCTCATACACCACACACAACACCTGCGAAAACGCCATCAAATACACCAGCTCACACGCCAGCAACGACACCAAGGGAAACTGCTTCTCATACTCCTGTGACAACACCAGCACAAACTCCTCTTGAAACAACACCTGTTTCAACACCTGATGCAACAACACCATCTGCGACTGGTTATATATATATCCCAACACCGCGATGGACAGTGAAGCCAACACAAACGACTTACTTCGATGGCTATGCAGGACTGCCTTATGACCCTAATCCAGTGATTGTCTATTACAAAGTTACTCAGCCACCTATTCAAACTAAATACATAAAGACAGAGGTCTCCAAAGTCCATAAGACGGTAACTGTCGCATCTGGAACAATGATTATTATCGTAATCATTGTTATCTCTGTCATCAATTTCATTCGCCAGGTCCACAAAGTGCGACAAATTGTCAATAACTCCGACAACATGGCTTTCTCTGATCCAGATAACTGGGAGTCATTCACTATCACGGATTATACTTCATCATCCATGTTAGATGATAACTTAAAACGCCTTAATTTTCTTAACATCTTTCTTTCTTATTTTCACCCAATTTTTGAACAAAGGAAAGATATATAAACCATTTTAAAGATCCGCAATTTATCAAAATTCTGCAGCACCTCGTTTTGCTATTCGGTTTGAAGAGCAATTGATGAAAATATTTTTTCGAATAATAAATTATGATATCAAGAAATATTATACATACACCTATAATAAGAATTAAGAGTATAGAATGATATAAGAAGATGAGATGCTTTATTAATGACATTTTGGTCATGGAAAATCTTTAAATAAAATTAATGCAAAACAGCTCAAGCATGTTCGCATTGGCCTAGAAAAAATAGAGATGAAATATGAGCTGATAAATGTAACCTTATTCATTTCACAAAATAAAATTTAAAAAATAAACGTATAAAAAGATATCTTTTTCACAACACGATGTCCATCACATGGATTCGATTATTTTTCTCATGGTTTTGTCGTCGTATCGATAGAAACGGTGAAATATTAAAACAAAAAAGGCAAAAATCTCCGAAAACACCATAAATCGACATCAAAACACATGGTAATGCATATTACAAAATAAAAAATTTTGATCCGTTGAATTTTTCAAACTAGATAAGGGGAGACTTTTCATACAATTCTATAGTTTACAAAAAATTAATAATTCATTTTTTTAGAAATAAAATTGTTAAATTACCATGTTAGAATGATATTCTTCAATTTCTAAAATTTTTGAATTATTGATAAATTAGTTAAGAAGCTAATACCAAATGGAGTAAAAGGCCGAGACATTCCTGCCGATAGGAATGAGTTTCAAACTCGAAAGAATGAAGGTATGAAGACTTTTGACGAAATGATTTTCGAATAAGTAAAGCTTTTCATGTTTCTGGTAGGATAGAAGGTGTATAATTAATTGCTTTATAGATCAAGCTAGTGAGCGATTGAAAAGGTGGAGTTTTTATAGCGAAAAGAACGCCTTAATGACTAGAGCCATTTGTTTACAAAGCGGTTTTGACAACCATTAATTTTTATTTAAAAATGCTGTATCATAATATGCATAAATAATAGATTCCAATTCAATGAGTTGCTAGAAATAAATTGTGATGGCATTGAATTTGATCTTGATGGAACGCGGTTTGAAAAATTCAAGGAATCAAGATTGGGTAAGACTTTTGAGATACCAAAAAATTGACAAAATATTTTAAAAATGCCATCAATACAATATTTAGCAGGATTCACAGATTATTCCACATACTACAAGCAGAACATTGCCGTGGGAAACATTATTCTCGGTATTGTTTTGATCCTTGGTTCTGCGATTTCAATTATTCCGCAATTAATCAGTTTCGTTAAGGCACGTTCAAACTTTGGCATGAGTATTCTCACCATTATCTTTATCAGCTTCGGACAGTTTGCTTTACTTTTAAATTACATTATTCTCAATCCTTTTGATTTCATCAACTTTTTCACGCAGCCATTCAAAACAGTGTTTCCGAACTTGATGTCTTTCATGACGTTCTTTGCACTGTGGTACACCTACTTAGGCAGCGCTTATCTGAATTTTATTTTCTATGATAAGAAAATTCGCTCAAAGAGGTCTTCAAATGATATAAAGATACAGAGAATCTCCAACATTGGCTTCACGATACTTCTTTTTATCGGAAACTTTATTATTTTGATTGTTTACTATTTCTTCATCATGACAGGCTTAAACAGCAAAGCGGTGTTAGGTTATGGTATGGCACTCGGTTTTGCATGCTCCGCAATCTCTTTCATTCAGTACATTCCTCAAGTCGTCACAACATGCCGTCTGAAGGGACCCGGAACACTTTCACTTACGATGTTACTTATACAGGCCCCAGGCGGTTTAGCAAACGTATATATGATTGCTTTTGTCAACAAGAAGAATTGGTCCACTTGGTTACCAATATTTGTTGCTTGTTGCCAGCAATTCCTCCTCATTTCGATCATCCTATTCTTTAAGTGCATCAAGAAGAAGGATAATGCAACTTTGTCTGATTCTCTTCTTGATTCATCAGATATGAGTGCAAATAGCTAAATATCTCCTATCAGTTCGCTACCGGAATAAAAGTATGTTCTATTTTATTTTGATTTCTCCTAAATCACAATCATAAACTCAGGATTCAAAATTATTCAATGATAAAAACTATTTTGAACTATTTCATAATAATATTTCTATTATACTCAAAAAATATAATATTACCATATTATTGTTACATCTCAAATACATACTTTGGGGCTAATTCTTTTCAAATGTTTGCAATACTTGATATTTTTGCATATTTTCTACATAAATTCTATATAGTTGGCCAATCTCTATCGTTTTACAGAGTTATTTCGTCTGGAAGAAAGTTCAATATTATTTCTGTTTGTGTTTTTGAATATTCAAGTACAAACACATAATTTTACACATATTTTTATGTTTCAAAGCGTGTGGTGATGTAGTATATGAACGAATTGCATTTTTATGTTCTGAATACTTTTTTATTCGCCTTTTGGTCTACGATTTGAACGATTCTAAGATTGATTTCGTTATATAGAGATTATTCACTATGTGTTTATAGTGTTTATAATCGAATATATTAAAACAATGTTGTAATCGATAATTATTTACAATATTGAGCGTGATAAACTAGACAAAGCCTAGAAATATGGGTATAAATAAGATAGATGGATAGATAATTTAATAAAATTCAAACAATAAACAACATACAAATCAAATTTGATTTGAAAAGTGCTTTACAGCCCTTCTTTGGTTGTTAATCGGGGATTTATCGTGATGTCTTATCCTTGGGATAAGAACTGGAATGTTGTTGCGAGAAAGAAGTCACAGTTGGGAAATCTTCTTCTTTGGCTGTGGCATCTGTGAGATGTGGCAAGTCAGTGGGCGCTCACACTCATCCTCTACCAACTTGAGGAGTGATTCCACATCAGGACGATCGTTTTCATCATAAACGAGGCTATTTTTGATAATTGTGCCTAAAACACCTTGAACTTTAATGTCGAAGCTCAAGTTGTGTGCCGCGAGATTCTTGAGGTGGTATATCTCGTTCGATATATCGAATGGGAAAGAGAGAGCGGCGATGATATGGATGACAATTCCCATCGCCCAGATGTTGGACTTTCTGCCATCGTAGTGGTCTGATGTGACAACTTCTGGCGCTAAATAGATCGAAGTGCCGCAGAGCGTGTGAAGAGCTGCTGGATTCTCGCGTGAGAGTCCGAAATCAATTAACTTTGGATGGAAATTCTCATCGAAAAGAATATCCTCTGGCTTAATGTCTCTGTGGGCGATGCCTCTCTTGTGGAGGTATGTTAGAGCATCCAATAACTGTCTTGTGATGACAATCTGTTCAACAAGAGTAAATGTGATTCAGGAGCTGATAACCTTCTGCAAATCGCCAATCTTGAGGTATTCCATGACGATCATGATGATGTCTTCCTCATAGATGATGTTGAAGACCTTTAAGATGTTTGGATGATCGAATCTCGCAATGAGTCTTAACTCGTTTTCCAAATAAGTTAAAACCTTCTGTTTGGTGATCTCCTTTCTGTCCATGATCTTGATAGTCACCTTTTCTCCTGTCTTCTGATGTACACCGAGAACGACAACAGAGAATCTTCCGCTGCCGATTGTCTTGACGACTTTGGGACGCTTGACCTACTCTGGGATCCTGATTTTTATTGTGTCAATCGTTGTATGTTCAAATTCGTCGCACATAAAGGTGCCTTGGATCTTTTTTGCTGATATTTTCCAATCAGCTTCAGGATTTAAGTTGTACAGGCCATGAGGATGTATGCATTGTGATATCAAGGAAATTGCACAGAGATTCGCTGAGTTATTCATCCTGAAAAACTATATATTATTGAAACAAAAATTTTTGCAATTTAAATATTTTACTAAAAAACAAATTTATGCAAAAATAATATATTTTAATACATAATAGATGCTGAATGCAATTTTACCATTAAATAGGCAATTTACATTTTTCAATTTTCAAAAAAAAAAAATCATGAACAATGAATGAAATTCATTCACATTAAAACAGACTGATTGGACTACTGATCATAGAAACAACATACAACGCTTAAATATTTCAACATTTTCAAAAAAGTGAAAAATTGATATTCATAAAATGAATTGATAAGCTAGTTATAGATATGATTATAAAGGTAGAAGTATTTACGCAAAGAAAAAGAACAAAATTTTATAAAAACATTATGAATGAAATCTTAAATAGAGATATTGATAGTTTTATATCTGTAATTGAACCGAACTACTGATGTAAATTACACGAATTTCTATAAATATGCATAAATCATCGTTAAATATGGAGATAATAATCGGATCTCAAAAACCCTCTGTAACAGCCATTAGCAAATTTGTAATTGATCACCGAAATGTTAGTAGCAGCTGTATTTAGAAGATGGAGCCAAAAAATCGGCAAAATTTTGTGGTACAAATTTCGAATTTTAACATGTATTTTTCAAGACGGATTCCGAAGCAAGATACTCTTGTTGAAAGCAACCGGTAACGCCAAGGCTAGAAACCAACAAAGTCTAAAAATCGCAATATCTTAGCAATGACTTTAGTCCAGAGCACATAAATAGATTCCATGATAAATAAGCTGAGTTACATTTTTGATTGTGCCATATAGAAAAGTCGAGTTTTGAATCCTCATCGAGATAGCAAAACTAAACTTCGACCGAGGCCAAAAAGTGAGATTTTAAATAACGTCCATTCTGCCACAGGACCTTTTCCCACATCAACAAAAACAAAATGAAATCAAAGTTCACAACTGAAATCGATCACAGCTAAAAAAATTTATTTTGTAATAACATTCTATACCACAAATATGTAGTGTGTGAGTCAATGAAGTAAAATCACTTTAACAATATTCAAATATGTTTAGAAAATTGAGGGGAAGAAAGGCCATAGTTTAAATTTTCAATGGAAATGTAAAACCGATTATCTATTCAATTCACTTTTACTCTTTGTGATATGTGTTTAGTTTCACCTAAAAAGTCCATTTATAAAGTTTGTTTGGAAAAATTTCAAAACTCTCAATTTGTTTACATAGATTTATCCAATAAAAATCATTGTAGAATTGATCTACAATCAAAACTATGGATATGTCAAAGCTTTATTCATTTAGCGTTTTTATGCTGACTTCAATTTCATGATTTCTGTTTATGGATAAATGTCGGCATTGTCCTCTACATCAAAAGATAACGAAGAATTGGTCCGAAATTATTTTTTTTTTTTTTGCAAATTTTTTTGTCTTTGTTGTCAAAGTCCAGTAGGGAAACTTGAATTCTTATTGTAGTTACCGGTAATTGGATACAGGTGGTGTCAATTGATTCTGGGCCCGAAGTGTCAGGCTATTTATAAGGATTTCGATATTTTATTACAAATCATGTGAAATTAATTCTTAGAAATCTCTTTGGTTCAGAATAGTATTTTTGATTTACTGGTGATTGATGATTAAAATACAAAGTAAATCATTTATTTAACAAAAAACAAAATTACAAAATCGTCTTACCGTTATAACGATTGTAGGGCTGTCTTAAGCTCTGAGTTTTCATCCTGTTTTAAAACAATTTCCTTCAATTTCCCGAAGTATTCCATATTATCGAAATTCATTCTCGATGAGAAAGCTTTGGCCAGGCCTTTGAGCCTATCTGCTGGGAGCCCACTGTCGATGGCATCAATGGCAGCATGACATAAGTCGTCTAACGTCCGTATTGATGGGAGCTCACCGAAACTTTCCTCGAAGAACCACTGCAACACTCCTTTTCTTGTCTCTTTGAGGCCGAGGGCATCCAAAACTTTCTGTCTGGCATCATCGGTAAGTAAAGGATCGTCGATCAGCGGTTCAAGCCATTTCGAATCTACAGCGTTTTCTCCGTGTACGGTAAAGGCGTCGTTTACGATAGAGTTGCAGTTTGACGGCCTTGTCTGGTCCACAAAGTCCGCGAGTTTGTCGAGTATAGGAACTGATAAATCGGCACTCTTTAGGATTGCCAGGAAGTACTGGAAGTTCGATGTATTGATTTCCTTTCCTGTAATATATTCACTGGCAACTTGTGGCTGTCTTTCTGCCGCGAGAGAAAGAAGGCTGAGAATTGCGTTGATTGTTGGAGGTTTCTGGTTGTTAATTGGTTCTCCGTATGCATTGAATATAGACTTCGCTATATCAGCTGTTATCTCTTCCACTGCTAAGTGCGGAATAATTGAATTGACGAATAAGTTAGTGAGCATATATGTTGAAATAGTTGGTGGCTTGATGAATGCTTCTGTTCCTTTGACGTAAACACCGTGCTTCAAGAGGAAAGAAAGAGACGGCTGAACAGTTGGATCGAAGTCGTGAGCGATTGGCTTAATAAAATCGATTATCTTCATATCTATTTCGAGTGCTTCCTTGCGATTTGTTATCTCATAGAGTCCAACAGCTAAACAATGCAAAAACGATACAATTATCTTGTTCATCTTATACTTAGGCTCGCATTGCTTAAGGAATTCATCGATAACTGACCAATAGTAATCTAATATCCTGTTACCGTATTCTTCCATTTCCTCGTTCTTCTTCTCTGCGCGGAACTCCATTTCCTCAGCATCCTGTCCACACTGTGGGAAGAAGCCTATGCTTGAGAATGCCTCTGTTGGAGCAATGAATGCAACGATGTGCGCGGCAATTGATCTAATGTTCTGATCATCGTTGATGAGTTCGCCGAACCAACGAGAAATATTATCAACAAAGAACCCCTTGGAGTCTCTGCACTTAACGAGATAAGCGTAGCATGCAAGTTTGTCCATAAGTGTTGCGCATCTCTCTCCAACAATGAATGTGTATGTTTCGATTAAGTTGAACATCAAAACGTCCGCGATGCAAATTAACAGCTCTATTGCCTTGTTGAATGGCAATGAAACAGAGTGCTTGTCCAAGAATGCTTCTAATTGCTCCATTGAGTAGCTAGATGCCTTGAGAATTGTAGTAAGACTGACAATTGCTGTTGGAGAAATGAAGACAAGTTTGATGAAATCATCGCTCTGAATAAATGCTTTGAGCGTATCATCTAGTGGGAGTTTCGCCATCAACTCGAGCATAGATGATAGATTCAAGTGGGCCCAGTACATTTCCTTCTTGATCTTCTTTTCGGCCACATAGTCATTGATTCTTGTAGCTAATATAGCGTGGAAAGTGTGCTGCCAATTATCTTCGACAGCAACTTTCATTCCTGTCTCTGTCTGCACGCAGATGTAAAGCGCAGCAAACAGGCTCTGGATGTTCGCATAGTAATCACAGAAGTTAGGCATGTCTGAGAACAAAGCTTTGTGAGCTTCCTCTGTGAGTTTCTCTGTAACAATCGCAATCAATCTCAATGAACCTTCTCTTATTGATAAATCAGGAGATTGGAATAAAGGCCGAAGGAAGACTTTCGCGGTGATAAACTGAACTAAGTTCTCCTGCATTGTAGAGTCTTGATGCACTGCTTTACACAGAGCATCCACTAACTTCTTGGCCTTCTCCTGGAATATAGAGAATGGCAAAATGTTGCAGAAGTAGAACAAAGAGTCTGCGTCCCTAAGGAGCGTCATTAATCTGAAGTACGGCGTTGAGAACAAAATATTGATCTCATCTAATGTTTCATTCTCTTGTTCAATGGTTTTCTTCATCTCCGAACTAACATCACAGCCGTGCTCCATGTCGTACTCATAATCAACTCTGTCATAAAACAAAAGATAAGCGGATTTGTTGTTTGTTCCGAAACCTGCTTCTCTCACTGATTTCTCTGTGGCTAATGTCACTGTTTCGTCATTGCATAAGCGCCAGATGTTTGTCTGTCTGTCTCTTACATATGAAACGTAGTGTCCGAAGTCTGCTGTGCCGATGTGAACAATAACACCTGAAAGTTTGTAGTTATAGTCACCAAACTTAAGATCGAATGGGAACTCGAATGGAGAATCAATTTTTGTTCTTGTGTACATCGCATAGTTGTATTCGAATCTCGCAAGTTGGATGATTAAGAATGGTGGACAGTTACCGATGCTTGAGTATCTCTTGACATCAATCTTTCCGAACTCTTCAGATTTGTATTGGTTGTCTCCTGTGAAGAAATCTGGTGCAGAAAGTTGTTCAAGGCTTTGCTCTACATTCATGACACCTTTGACTGGCATCGAGAATGCGTAGAAAGTCTCTTCGCTTGATGAGTGGAAATTGGCCGTCAAACCATCAGTGTGATGGATTGTCTTTCCTTGGAAGAGAGAATGTATGAAATCAACGCCCATCGCTTTCTCAAGCTTGTCAAGCAAGTTCTGTATGAACTCGCAAGCATCTTGTTGCATCATTGGATTCATTGGCTCTCCATCCCAACCAACCCACTTAGAGATGAGATCAGTTGGTGTTTGTGCGTAATGGCTTGACAAAAGCATGTGTGCGTAGAGAGTTTTGAGAGACTGAAGGAAGATGTTATCGCCAGTGTAAGCAAGAATCGCTGTTCTAAGAGGCAATATGTAGAAGAACTGCTGAAGTGATGAATTCAAGAAACATGTTGCTCCGAGATTGATTAAACCTGATCCCAATGGACTCTTCCTCGGGCAGTCGCCATTGACAGACCACTTGGAAATTGGATGCATGTTTTGATGAAGAGCTCTGATTCTTTCTTGGAGATTGGCGGTGTTCAAACGGCCAAGAATCCTGCAAGCGTTCAAGAAGCTGTTCTTGTCGCATGCGCCGTTTGTTTGAAGATATTTCTCAATAAGTTTGTCAGCGAGAACTTCAGAGTGCTCTTGATCAATACCGTTCTTGACCATTTGGAGCATGCAGTAAAGTGCGTTATTGATATATTTGCAGTTTTCATCATCTAAGCAATTCATGATGAAATCAAACAGCTCCTGAGAAAACTCGACAAGATGGGAACTGACAGCTTTGAGAATGAGTCCTGTGAAGTCTTGGTGAGACTCGAAAACTAAAGGAATGAGAATATCCTGGTTGATTGAAAGTTCTGAAATTAAATCATCTGTTGCTTTAATGATCTCCTTGTTTTCGCACATGAAGAATAATTTAGCAGCATCCTGGAAACTTCCTGGAAGAATGATTTCAACATCTTTAAGCTTTTCGAGCTTTACTAAGAATGTTGAGATGTGGATAAACTCTTCCTTATCTAAGTTATTGTAAAGACGCTTGAAACATGCATCGAATATGTTCTGGGCTGAATATCTCTTTTCGTTATCAGATAATTTTGTATCAAAGAAGTTAGTAATGGAATAAACCACATAAAACTCCATCTCTGGAATGCAATCAATAAGATAGTCGATGCCGCCTGTTCTCTGGATAATCTTTGGAGAAACTAAAGCGATCATCGATTCGAAGTTATACATGAAGAACCTTGGATACTCAATGGGAAGGAATGGCTTGTAATCGAAGGAATCCAAGACTTTGATCGCTTCAATGATTGCGCGTGTGTAAGGAACAGTTGGGAGGTAATCTAAGACAAGTTTTGCTTCTTTAACATTTTCACGCAATAACTGAATCAACATCGAAGGAATCTCGCTGCTAGAGATAATCTCTGATGGCAATTCAGTGTATTTCCTGCTGATTACCTTCTGTGGATTGTTAGTTTGCGCAGTCATCTTCGCCTCTCCATTCTGTGCGTATTCTCTGACTTGCGAGATGCTAGAAAGCTCTTTGTTAGAGATTTTGAGTGTGAAAGAACCCGTAGGCTTCTTCGCATATCTTGAAACTCTCCTCGCTAATACAGCAATGGTCATATTTTCTGGAACAAAGTGCTTCTGTGCAGGCAATTGTGTGGGGGTAAAGACAACATCGACAATGACTTTAGGAGCGATTTCTAATCCATGAGGAATGATGTCAAACTCTTCATAATCGACTAAATATTCAGCATCAATCAAGAAATATCTCAATATATCAAGAACATAATTCTTGTTCTCGGATTCCTTGAAGTATGTCAACCATCTGTCAATAAATCCATTGATAACTCTGTTGTCATTCTGAGGAGCTCCATCTTGGCCGAGATATGCGCGAACAAGGAGGTCCATTGATTCCGATCTTTGTTCGATGTTCGCTGTTGATAATTTCCAAAGGATTTTCTCGCTATCGAAAGGAAGTCTTGTGATTGCTGACTCAGAAACGCCTTTCTGCATGAATATTTTGAGTAAGTCAATGAAGTTTTGGTCAACTTCTGATAGTTCAACAAGAGAAAGGAACTTTTTGATTGCATGCATCGAAAGTAAATCGTTATCGACAACTTCTTGAAGGAATTTGTATAGTTCTTTATCGTGCGGTAATGAGAATATCTTGTTGCAGTCTTCGTCGCTGATGTTCATTGAGTTTTCTACACAGATATTCGTTATGAAATTAAATATTGGTGTCTTTGCATCATCACATGTGGCTAATGCGTAAATAGCGCGTCCCAAGAACTCAGTAACTGATTTTTCATCAGGCATTTGATGAGCATTAACAACAGAACCAAGAATGTCAAATGCGTCATAAGTTGGCATTGTTTCGAGAACCTGTGAAGTAATTTGCTTCAAATGGATCGGTGTGAGATGGAATCCAAGCGTAGACTTGAGGGATGACCTTGCTAATTCTTGTAAATCGCCTTCATCAAATGAAAGCTGCCAAAACTCATTTCTTAAGACTTGGTACGGCTCCAAAGCATCACTTCTGTCACCAATTGTGTGTGCAAGAGAAACCAAGAATTGGAACCAAGTTTGATTCTTTTCGTGCGGATTTATGACCATTGTGCAGTAATCAAACAGGAAATCCATAGGAATGAACTTCGCTATGACAACAAACATTTGATAGAATTTATCAAGAACAGTTGTGTGAATTTGAGAATTGAAATTCCATAAGTTTTGAATGATATCAAATGGTATCAGATTGTTTTTAACGAGAGCAGAGATGATAAATGCAACGTATTGCATGATTTCTTGATGAATTGTTTGTTTCTTCAAAAACTCCAAGTTTTTAGGATCAAGGAACCACTTGTAAACGATTTCTTGTAGGTCCTTCTGATCGAGCAAGAACTTTATTGCTTGATATCCGTAAAGTTGCAAATTGAAAATATCACATTTCATGAAAATATCGAACAAATTCAGCCACCCGAAGACAGCTTCTTCATCAATAATAGATTTAACAAGCTTGTCAAGAAAGATGTGAACTTCTGCTGGAATAATTTGCCTAATTTTGTCCTTTGCTATTGCAGCGAGATACTGAGTGTATTTCTTCGATAGATCGTTAAGGTTAATCTCGGGATCGTATTTATTCAATAAAATTAAGTAATGAGTTAATTGATTGAGAAATGAATAAGAATCATGTTTTTCATCAATCGCATTGCTAAACTTGTTGACAATGTCTTCGTTCTTTATGTATTCTATGAGCTCAAGTTCGATATTCGTGTCTTTATTCTTCGAAATTAAAGTCCATGAATCATCTGGAACCAAAATACTAAATAATCTTAGATGATCGGGTAAATCCTTTTCGATCGTCTTTAAGCAAAACGAAATAAGCATTTTAAAACAATTTATAATAATCAAAAGTTCATTTTCTGTAAGCGTACCTAGTTTTTTGAATTTAGGAATAAACTTCCAGTACAGTTCTTTTATGAATGCCGATTCTTTTCCTTTGATAGGCTCTTTAAATTCCTTGTTTTCGATAATCTGATTTAAAAGATCTTGAATCTGCGGAACAAAAGGCTCAAAACTTGAGACACTGTCGATTGTCGACGAAGCAACAAGCAGCCAAGTTTCAAAATCTTCTTCCGGAGTGATCATAGAAATTTATAACGAAAGTGACAAAAATTTTTGATTTCTTTCTCACAATTTGACTTTTCATTGGTATTTAGATTATACATCATTTATGGATTCTAAAAAAACTGGCAAGCTGTCAGCCTTCGGCCTCTTGCTTTTGCCAGGAAAATATTTCAGGGGCTAGCCCCGGGATAATATATTGTTACTTTGTTACCTGTAACATCTGAAATTAAGACCAATATAATATCCTAAATAGTTTATCAAATTACATGTAACAAATGTAATAAGGTTTATTGGCGTCACTGAATTTTCCGCGCTTACTCAAACATCTCGATTTTTCTCCGCCAGTATGAATATTTAAGGTCTAATTTTGGTGGCAAATGAAAAATTTTCCCATCTAAAATGCTGTGGATATATAAAGCATGAAAAATATATTATTCAATAT
>JALKBU010001300.1:0-12931 GCA_023091735.1 Trichomonas tenax | reverse complement strand
CAAAGCCAAGAGAGATGAGAGACAAGAATTTTCAACTTCAAATTAAAGATAAATGCAATCGCCCACGTTTAACAATTGATTCGAAAAGGGTTTGGTGTTACGTCTTAAAAGATGAATACAAACAAATTTATTCATAAATTACTAACGATGATGCCGAAATTGAACTTTAACTCACTGATCACAAAATGAAACAAACAAGTCGAACCTTTATTTTTGAAGTTTCGTGAACACACTGCCTCAACACGGCTCTCAACACATGCTAAACCTTGTTTTTGAAGTCTTATGAACGTTTTTGTTTTTATTTTTCTCTTCACTTTGTTTCAAGCACAGTCACAACACATGTTCAACACATGCTAAACACAGTCTCAAGCACACTCTCAACACATGTTCAACACATGCTGAACACAGCTCTCAAGCACAGTCAAAACACAGCTCTCAAGCACAGTCAAAACACGGCTAAACACACTCTCAACACAAGTCTCAACACATGCTAAACACACTCTCAACACAAGTCTCAAGCACAGTCAAAACACGGCTGAACACAGCTCTCAACACAACTCTCAACACAAGTCTCAACACACTTTCAACACAGCTCTCAAGCACAGTCTCAACATTTGTTTTTATTTGTCTTCTTCGCTGTGGACTGTCCAGGGCAGTTTGGCACGGTCAAAATTCACTTTAGCTGATGTTTTTGCACGTTTTTAATATATACTTTTCAACTGTCCAGGGTGTCCACGGTCATAAAAAAAATTATGAAACAGTTGACAACATGACATTTGACAACACAGCTCTCAACACATAAACAGACAAACGTTCAACACAGTCTCAACACAGCTCTCAACACATAAACAGACAAACGTTCAACACAGGCTAAACACAGGCTCAACACAGGCTAAACACAGCTCTCAACACAGTCTCAACACAGGCTCAACACAGGTCGACCCCTTGTTTTTGAAGTTTCATGAACGTTTTTGTCTGTCCATGGACAGTGGACAGGGTGCAGTCCAGGGTCAAAATTCACTTTAGCTGATGTTTTTGCACGTTTTTAATATATACTTTTCAACTGTCCTGGGGTGTCCACGGTCAAAAAAAAATTATGAAACAATTGACAACATGACATTTGACAACACATAAACAGACAAACGTTTGAACCTCTCAACACAGCTCTCAACACAACTCTCAACACGGCTAAACACAACTCTCAACACAGTCTCAACACAACTCTCAACACGGCTAAACACAGCTCTCAACACATAAACAGACAAACGTTTGAACCTCTCAACACAGCTCTAAACACGGCTAAACACAGCTCTCAACACATAAACAGACAAACGTTTGAACCTCTAAACAAGGCTCAAGCACGGCTCTAACACGTGTTGTCAAAATGTCATGTTGTCACACTTTTTAAAACATTTTTATGACCGTGGACACCCTAGCCACTCAGGACAACATATAAAAACACACCTTATTTATCGGTTGAAAGCAATGTCTAAAAACGTGTCCCGAGTCATCATTTTGAACACTAACACAGCTCTCAACACGGCTCTAAACACTATTTGTGCCACTTTGTCAAGACACAGCTCTCAACAAACGTTCAACACATAAACAGACAAACATTCAACACAGCTCTAAACACATTCTCAACACTTTTCCACCAAAAACGATAAAAATAACAAGGTCCGACAGCTTCCGCTAATGAAAAAAAAACAAACGTTTAAACAAAATATTTCTTAATGCAACTCATGACATACTTTTCTCTTAAGTACCACTCTTGAATAAAAGCACGTTCGAATTCTTTGTCTGTCACTCCTTTTCGTCCGTCAACAAAATTTATTGTATAGTGACGTTTCAAAGAAATCATGTATTTATAATCTTTCAATGCTTTTGAATAAGGATTTTTCTTTATTATTGCACTCGATAAGCGATGAATCCAAAATTCATCTAATAACTTCCTGCAAAATAAATATTTAACTTCCATAACACTTTTTGGCAATTCCTTGAACATCAAATGTTTGCAATTGTATTTATCTAACACAATTTCAGGTTGCATTTATTTAAATATCAAAAAATAAAATAATTTTTAAAATAGCATTATTCCACAAAGTGGACGAAATCATCATTTAACGGCACTATTTGATAAAATTGACTCCTACACACGTGCTGAAACCGTGTTTGCTCTCTTACACACGCGGCGAAGGCGAGCTTGCTCGCCGGCATGCCGCAGTTTTGTGTGTGTACGATTCCAGTTTATGTTCCAACAGAAGATAACGAAATAAAATTGCCATTTAATCGCGCCGAAGAACGCGTTTCACTGATTGTCTGTATATGTGTCGATGACACTACCGTTAAAAGCTGTCTTTGTTTACCAAGATAAACAGTCCATTCGGTATTGATTAAAGAAGATTTACTGCAAGTATAACGTCGACGTAATCATTTGAGTTTGGAATTGAAAACTTGACTTTATTCTTATTCGTTTGCGGGTAGTATTCAAGGATTTCGGTGATTTCGCCGTTCCATTGATTCGGAACTGTTTTAGTTAAAGGATATTTAATATAATCATTATTTTTGACAACTTGCAACTTAAACCTCGGTTTGACTAAAATGGTGCCGTCCTCTCCTTGTAAAACGTAATTGTTGCCCTATCGTCCGGCGATAATATAACTTTCAGGACTAAATTGAAAAAGTTTCTTTTCCCCCACTTCTTTATTAATCACGTATCGGACCCTTTCCCCTCCATTAAGTTTAAAGTCTTTGATTGACATTTGTTTTTCCTTCTTCTTCAACAAATCGAATATATAGTCCTTCTCTAATTTTGGGTTTTGCTTCATTTCTGTAGGTGTTGCTTTAATCGTTTGATGATAGGTGTTATTGTAAATATAGACGAGTTCATTCATTTTATCAATTGTGAATGCAGTTTGTGTGTTCATATCTCTTAACGTTCGAACGAATCTGTCAATGATTCCTAAGCTTGAATGATTTTGATGTTGAACAATGTATTGCGTGACTCCGGCAGCCTTCAAAAGGTCAACATTATTCTTTTCAACGAATGCAGGCTCTTCATCAGACGTTAATTTAACAGGGTGGTATTGATTTATGAATTCCTGCAATGTTTCCCTTACTTTTGAGGCTGTTTTGTTCTCTAAAGGTTTGACTACCGCATATCTTATATTTTGATTAATGAAGATGTGGAAGTACCTCGGGGCATTATCCTTCCCTCATTACCGAGTCTCTGACGAGCCGTTATCAAGTAAATAATGAAACCATGCATTCGGTGTTGATGAAAATATTTTAATCATGTACGGTTTTGTTTGATTCGGGCGTAAATGTAAGTCTTTCTTTCGATCTTTAATGATATCCCTTAATTCCTTTTTCGTTATATCAGGAAATCTATTTTTCACGTTGCTCCATACCCTGTCAAATGTTTTGAAATGCATACTGTCAATAAATTTGTTAATTTCTTCTAAATTCATTAACTTTTTAATAAAAAATGCTATTTAGTTAGTAAATAACATTTCGCAATGTGGGGGCGCAGTCCACACATTGCGAAATGTTGGATGCCTGTGATCATTACATCAGACCTTGCCAGAGTCAGTGATGCATACTTGGGTCCTCCCATGTAGGAATTAAATTTTTCATTAATTTCAAAATCAGCGTTAATTTTTTATTTTAAATATGATATTATTTATTTTATCATTAGTGTTAAAAATAATTTTTGACTAACTAAGAAAAGAAAGCGAAGGGCTTTACCCAAAGGGCAAGGAATTTATGAAGTCATAAATTTCAAAAATAATAATATGAAAATGTTTTATTAATAAACCCTATACCACGAATTAACAGTCATGAACGGCGGCATGTAATCAGTGCCTGAACCAGTGCCAGCAGTGTTTCCGTAAACTGAATGAGTGTAACTTCCATCATTATTCGTATAAGTATTTCTTCTATAAGGTGCTTTGTTTCTATCATCCCAAAAAATATCATTAGGAATTGACATTACATCAGTCATTTAATTACTTTCGTATTTACCATGATTATAATCAAAATTTGAATAATAAGATGTCATTGAGTGTGTATGATCTCCTGCTGTTGATGTTGTACCTGAAAAGTAGTGATTATGTGCCGGTAAGTTATTTACTGAAATCTTTTTACTTCCTCCTGTTTCTCTTGATGAATTAGCGCAATATAAGGAACGATGATCAACTATTGGCTTTCATTCACCAAAACTGAATAATTGCCCGTGGTTTTGATTAAATATTGATGTGTAAATCGAACCATTGGGGTAAATCAAATTAAATAATTCATGATTTTTGATACGGAATGTTTCATAAATGTTTAATTGTTTCACCCTGAGTTCATTAAAACTATCATGTGTATGAATTTTGTCTGCCTTTGTTTCAATTTTATTTACTGCTTCTGTCAAATCTAATGTTGATGCTTTATCATTTAATTTATTCTTAACATCAATGATTCCTTGTTTCGTTTGTTCCATTCTTGATGATAATTCATGAGTGTTATAAGTCAAATCATCATCAACTTTTTGAATTTCTGTTTTATCTGCTTTAATTTGTAATGTGTTATTAATTGTTGGCACATCATCATTAACTTTTTGAATTTCTGTTTTATCTGCCTTTGTTTCAATTTTATTTAACGCTTTTGTCAAATCTAATGTTGACGCTTTATCATTTAATTTATTCTTAACATCAATGATTCCTTGTTCAATTCTTGATGATAATTCATTAGTGTTATAATCTAATTGTTCCTTGTCGGCTTTATCATTCAGTGCATTCATGACATCCGCTAAATTTGATGTCAAGGTGTCGGTAATTACTTTATCCGCTTTATTGTTTAATGACTGTTCAACATTGATAATTTCATCATTATTTTTAATTATTACCGCATTTGTTTCTAATCCGTCAGTGAATTCAGGAATAACATATGAGGGAGCTTCTGGTGGTATAACCGTTTCCGTTCTATCTTCATTTTTAATTGTTTCACCTTCTCTTCCTTCTTTAATAAATCCATTAATTTCATGAATCGTTAAACGTTCGATGTTTTGATGTTCATGTTTGACATCTGCTTTATTATTTAATTCTGTCATTAAGTCTTTATCATTAATATCTATTTCTTGAGTATATATTTTACCCACTTTTATATTTGTCTGCTCTTGTGTTTCTTCTAAAAATTCAATGTCGTGATCATCGGGGTATTTCGTGAAAGATGTGAGATTATCATTAATTAAACATATCTGTCGTAATAATTCAGCAACTGTGAATGTAATAGTTAAGTCATTATTTCTTTCTATACCTTCAAACGTTGTGTTGTTATCTTTTATAACTTTATTAATATAATCCAATAACACACCGTAATGAGGATATAATTTATTAAATTTTTCAGCAATTGTTGGTTCATGTACTTCTTCTTCAGATGTTTCATTTTCATTAACAGCCCTTAATTTTACACTACGAGGTACTATATTACTACCAACATGTGATAAATTCTGCAAGAACCACTGAACACGTTGAAATAGACTTAGATGACTGTCCATTACCTGACCAGTTAGTGATTCAACACTTGAAATTGCGTTCTGTGTTGCTCTGTTAGTATCATTAACAAAAGTCGTGAATTGATTCAGTGCATTATTGGTGACACCTATACTATCCTCTAAACCATTAACAATTCCAGTCATTATATGTGTGAAATCATCAATTCTCTGAATCCATGTCGATAAGCTACTAAAAACATCATTACCCGTCGATATTGTATTTAACATAGCCCTTAACGTGTCCAATCCTTCTGCTTTAGCCATAAATGCTGAAAGTTGTGTCACCTGATATTGTAAAGCCGCAAATGATGCAGCAGTTAGACCAGTATTTATTAAATCCCAGATCCATCCTCTTGCGGAAGCCCCGTCTTCACCATCTAATCCATCACGTCAAGTAGGTCCTCTTTCGCCTTTTTCTCCTTTCAATTCCTCTTTATGCTCTTCATAATATTCCAAACTCATTAAATTTACATGTTCAGGTGTCCCAGCGATTCCATCAATTATTTTATCATTAATTTTTAATTGTTTTATAAATTCGATGGCGTCTTGCACCTGGGACTGAAAGTCCTTAGCATTGGTAATTTTTATATTTGCTTCAATAAATTCTATGATACTTTTAATACGATATAATGAATTTACTATTGATTCATCAACTGTTGCGTCCCTGTAAATAATCATATCACCATTAATGAAAGGAACAAGTGCAATCGTTGTTTTTGGATCGAATGTATCATGTTGATCAAAATATATTCTTTTACTAGTTGTTACATCACTTATAATTAGGGATTCACTGTCGAAAGTTAATTTATACTTTCCATAATATAAAGACTTACTTCTTTCACTTTGATACGAGTATTCATTAATAAACATTTTTAATATTAATACAAATGTTGTATTATTTGAAATCTAATGATCCGAACGATTATGGTACATTTAAATTTTCAGGTACTCCTATAACAACAACGGAGCAATTAATGTTTAGAATAAAAAATTTTTCAACCATTACATCATTTATTATTACAGATGAGACGGACTTTATGAAAATAAAAATAAATGAAAACATTCACACATTCAAATTTAAAGAAAAGACAAGTTGTGAGATCGAAACATTAGCGGAAGAATTGAATTTATTATTTGCTGGTGTTATTACTATTGCATTAAATGAAGTGTCAACACTTACATTTTCTTCTCAAAATGATTTTGAAATCATTGATGTTAGTCATAGAGTCAAGTTATTAATGGGATTGTATTTCGAAAACTTCCCTTTAAAGTCAATGATTAAAAAATATACATCGTCATCCGTTCCTTTTCTTAATTATGGAAATAATTTATTCATTCGATCAAAAATATCAAATGTCGTGGGAATTAATACATCATTTAATCTCGAATATGTTTCCATATGTTATAACATTATTGGAATGTTCATTCCTAATCTACCTTTAATATTCAAAGACCCCGGTAATTATGTAAAAATAAATTCATTTGACCTCCTAAATCTAAGTTGTACATTAGTAGATTCGTTCAATGTACCTATTAGGCTGAAGTCACCCATTAATTTAACGGTTGAAATCATATATAAAAAGGATCTTAAAATTTAAGCGTATGAATGAATGTATGCTGTGTCTCAACGGTGAAATTGAATTTTTTCTCGAAGCATGGCTTGCTACTTCTACATAAATCAAATGCTATTTCTTCTCCGTCATATAATGCCTTATATAATTTCATAATTGAAAATTCACTATCTTTATCATAAGATTTAAAAGGAATGTGTAGATTTGATTTATCATCAAATTTTACAGGAATGGCATCAGGGAACATTTCATTAGCTGTAATAGCGATTACATCCTGTTTGACTCCTTTCATTCTGCATTGAAAGGCTACATCATTTAATTCATTAGTGAGTTCGTCGATGTATGTCTTCTTTCCGACAAAATAAGATTTATACGCAAGTGACTGCTTGCCTGGTGTAATTTCTGCAAAGTCTGAATGAAATTGACCTAAATTCTTTCCAATTAATTCTCTTCCGTATCTCTTTTGGTATTCTTCCACAAGTATTGGTATTTTTTATCAAATACATGTATACTGTCCGATGAGTTTTCAGATATTTCAACCGTTGGTTTTTCAGAAATTTTAAGTTCTTTAATCGGTTCAGATTTTAACACCACAATCAATCAAACGGGTCGTTTAGTTATAAAATCAAATGAGCCGTTTATTATAAATTCAATGAGCTATAACGTTAAATTAATTTCAGGTTTTTACGATTCTGCTTTTCCCCTAACATCGACAAAAGAGCTAACAGCCCCATCGATTGGTTTAACTTTATCGACCCCCGTTCTATACATAATTTCAAATTTAGGGGCAAAATGCTACGACAATAACGATAAATTGTATTGCGACCGTAAAATTTTAATGAAAATTAATAACTCATTTACTGCAAACTATCTAATCATCAACACAAACATTGAATTTTCTTCATACCTCCCCGTTAATTCTTTGTCAAGTATTGAATTTCGCCTCGTCGATGCCAACCTTCAGGATTTGAAATTATTGTGTCCTATGTATTTAAGCGCTACCGTTGAATCTGTTGAAGTCGAAGAAGAACCATTTATATTAAACGACCCTCAACAGCAACAAAATCAATAACCTCCCTCATTTTATTTTTATTTAATTTTGTAATCCGTAATAAATGGGAATTGACATAGACGTTTATTATCTTAGTAAAAAATATTTTGAAGTAAAATATGAAAGATTAACTTTCGTATTAAAAGGCAAAACTTATACAGTACCATCAGAGTTCCATGTCATTTTAAAGCATCCTGTTCCTTTCGCCGAATTTAAAGAAACATATAAAGATTTTTATTATGAATTTAATGATGACAAAGATTATAATGATGACGAAATGGTTCATGATTTCTGGATTTATTCGAATAATTATATAGAAGCGTATAAAAGAAATCCAGATAAAACAACATTACTACTACCGTCAATTAAAATGAAAAAAGGATGGCTTATAAAATATGATATTATGAGCAATAATTATTCGAGAAAGAATTTTCATTATAGTGAAAAAACTATTCATGATTTTGAATCAGATACTGAATATTACTATATTACTACTTATAACTGATCATATTTATTTTTCCCATTAATTTAAAACATGTGCTTATTAGTTATTTCCCCCTACCTCCATTCATTTATTTTTATCATCAATTTAAAACATGAACATATCTGCATTTACCCCCTTCTTTCCACACAAGATTTATCCAAAACATCAAATTTTTCATGGTTCCATGCTTCATTTTTCATTTTTGCCCTAAAATCACTGTTTTTCATGTGTTTTACCTCAAAAATCACGTATTTTCACCCTATTTATTCCCCAGGTTCCAGGTTCCATGTAGTTCCATGTATATTATTATACGAATAATATTTTTTGGTTTAGCTTTTTCTGATCTGCTTTTTCTAAAAATATACGTATTTATAAAATGGTTTTTTTCAAGCATGGAACCCTGGAACCTTAACGAAAACATCCGAAAAATGCTTATTTGCTCCAGTAAATCCCCAAATCCACCCCTAATTTACTCGAGTAAATCCCTAAAAATCACCCAATTTCATCAAATTTCATTTTTGGTTCAGCTTTTTCAGAAATGCCCCAAAATTCACGAAAATCATTCATTTACCCCCATTTCTTCAGGGTTCCACCCTTCATTTACCCGGGCAAATCCCCAAATTTTGAAGTTTTTTTATGATTTCAAAAGCTAAACCAAAATTCCACAAAATGCAAAAAGTGCCGAAATCTTTAAATCTTAACGTGAAAGCATCACGAAATCATTAAATATCTTCATTTATCCAGCCCGAAGGCGAGCTTGCTCGCCGGAAAGGGCTCATTTGTGTGTGTGCTATTGCAATAATGAGGACATAGAAGCTTACGGTTTCCGAAGAAACGTTTTAGTACAAAAGGCATTCATAGACTTTGCGATCCTAACGTTTATAAATTAGTTTCAAAGAAGCCAGGGCAGAATTCAAGGCAATGTTTCCGCCATGTTTTATCTGATAAAATTTATAAAATCGGTGATGAAAAGAGTAGAATGAACCACGGCACAATATGTGAAAAACTCTCTCCTTCATCTCAAATCATTCAAGTCAGGGGATCCTAGCCAATTATAAATAAAACAGCATGGTCTACATTATTCGAATTAAAGGATGATATTAAGCCTTCCGTCCCTGTTGAAAAACCAAAAATTGAATCAAATGATTTGAACGTTGAGGATGAACTCATTATGTTATCTGATAATGAACTGTCGGAACTTCTGAATAATTTTGAATCGACTTATGACAATTTCACTTCTATTGTTTGCAATATTCTCAGCTCTCCCTACACGAGTGAAAAATTGACTGAATTTATTGAACAATGGTATTTTCGTAATCATCATGAAAACGTTAATACTGTTCAAACTTATATAAACACTTATTACAATCAAACATTTTCAAATAAATGGTTCTTCTCAATAATTAAGCGTTTGAACCCTGAAGAAAAACAAAAATGGCTTAACATTAGTTAGTAATGAGATGTTCGCAGAATCCGTGACTTCGTCCCGGCTCTGCGCACATCTCTTTTACATTATAGTTACGATAGAGTTAATTTTACAAATTAGGGTCCCCCCATATAGAAAATAAATTTTAGAATTTCTTACAAAATCAATGTTAAATTTTATTTTAAAACTAATGACTATATAAAATGAAATCAGTTTTTAAAATAATTTATGACAAACTAACTAAGAAAAGAAAGCGAAAAGAAGTGAGGGTAAGGAAATTTTGAAAAATAATTTTAGTGGTTATGAGAGAAAATTTATTCAGAAATTTAAAAAATTTATGACAAACTAACTAACTAAGAAAGCGAAGGGCTTCGCCCACGCCCTAAAGGGCAAGGAATTTATGAAGTCAGAAATTTGAAAAATAATTTTAGTGAAAATGAAATCAGTTTTGAAAAATTAAATTAAAAAATAAACTTATTAAATAAACCCTATACCACGCGTAAACAGTAATGTATGGAGGCATGTAATCAGTACCTGAACCAGTGTCAGCAGTATTTCCGTAAACTGAATGAATGTGACTTCCTGCATGATCAATGATTAAACCCGTATTATATTCTCTGTTATCTGATGAAATATCATAACGTGAAATCGTTTCTTTTCCTCCGTTACCACATCCGTAATAATCTCTATTACTGATTAAATGAGTATGAGCTCCTGCCAATGATGTTGTACCCGAAAAGTAGTGATTGTGTGTAGGTAAGTTATTTACTGAAATCTTTTTACTTCCTCCTGTTTCTCTTGATGAATTAGCGCAATATAAGAAACGATCAACTATTGGCTCCCATTCACCAAAACCAAATATTTGAGCAGGATTTACGTTATTCATTGATGTGTAAATTGAACCAACAGGATAAATTGTCATTAATAATTCATATTTAGAATTTAATACATCCTTCTTTAAATTCATTATTTCTTTATTGAATGTTTTTAATAAATTCCAAACACTAGTTTCGGGATTGGTTGAAGGTGCATCTGTTCCTAATACCTGCTTAATTATTACATCATCAACTTTAATTTCATTTGCGTTTATTGCTGTGTCGATTTCATGACCTTCGGTCTTGGAGCTAAGCTCCTTTAATTTTTCGTTTAACCCATTAATATCTGTTATTTCGTGTGTATGTTCTTTATCTGCTTTATCACTTAATTCATTCTTAACGTTAATGATTCCTTGTTCAATTCTCATTGACAATTCATGAATGTTATAAGTCAAATCATCATTAACTTTTTGAATTTCTGTTTTATCTGCTTTAGTTTGTAATGTGTTATTAATTGTTGGCACATCATCATTAACTTTTTGAATTTCTGTTTTATCTGCCTTTGTTTCAATTTTATTTAACGCTTTTGTCAAATCTAATGTTGACGCTTTATCATTTAATTTATTCTTAACGTCAATGATTCCTTGTTCGGTTTGTTCAATTCTTGATGACAATTCATGAGTGTTGTGATCTAATTGTTCCTTGTCGGCTTTATCATTCAGTGCATTCATGACATCCGCTAAATTTGATGTTAAAGTGTCAGTTATTACTTTATCTGCTTTATTACTTAATGACTGTTGAACATCAATTATCTCATTATTGTTTTTAATTATTATACCATTTGTCTGCAATCCGTCAGTGAAATCAGGAATAACATATGTAGGAGGTTCCGGTGCTATAATAGTTTCTGATCCGTCTTCATTTTTAATTGTTTTACCTTCTCTTCCTTCTTTCATAAATCCCTTAATTTCATGAACCGTCAAACGTTTGATGTTTTGATGTTCATGGTTGACATCTGCCTTATTATTTAATTCTGTCATTAAATCTTTATCATTAATATTTATTTCCTGAGTATATATTTTACCTACTTTTATATTTGTCTGTTCTTGTGTTTCTTCTAAAAATTCAGTGTCGTGATCATCGGGGTATTTTGTGAAAGATGTAAGGTTATCATTAATTAAACATATCTGTCGCAATAACTCAGCAACTGTGAATGTAATAGTTAAATCATTGTTTCTTTCTGTTCCTTCAAATGTTATATTATTATCTTTTATGACTTGATTGATATAATTTAATAACACACCGTAACGAGGATATAATTTATTAAATTTTTCAGTAATTGTTATTTCATGTATTTCCTCTTCAGGGATTTCATCAACATCTCTTAATCTTACACTACGAGGTACTATATTACTACCAACATGTGATAAATTCTGCAAGAACCACTGAACACGTTGAAATAGACTTAGATGACTGTCCATTACCTGACCAGTTAGTGATTCAACACTTGAAATTGCGTTCTGTGTTGCTCTGTTAGTATCATTAACAAAAGTCGTGAATTGATTCAGTGCATTATTGGTAACACCTATACTATCCTCTAAACCATTAACGATTCCAGTCATTGTATGTGTGAAGTCATCAATTCTCTGAACCCATGTTGATAAGCTACTGAAAATATCATTACCCGTTGATATTGTATTTAACACAGCCCTTAACGTATCCAATCCTTCTGCTTTAGCCATAAATGCTGAAAGTTTTGTTACTTGTAACTGTAAAGCCGCAAATGATGCAGCAGTGAGACCAGTATTTATTAAATCCCAGATCCATCCTCTTGCAGAAGCCCCATCTTCACCATCCTTACCATCTAATCCATCACGACCTGGTGTGCCTCTATCTCCTTTTTCTCCTTTCTCTCCCTTATCACCTTTATCTCCTTTCAATTCTTCTTTATGTTCTTCATAATATTCTAGACTCATTAAATTTATATGTTCAGGTTCGCCAGCAACTCCATCAATTATTTTATCATTAATTTTTAATGGTTTTAA
>JALKBU010001299.1:0-12934 GCA_023091735.1 Trichomonas tenax | reverse complement strand
ATTTTCAAATTTCAGTTTTGTAATATTGAATCATACATGTTGTCAGAAATGATGTGTTAATTTGATCAGTAATGTGTGCATAGATGTTTATACAAATTTTGGCAAATAACCCCTTATATATACTACTGATTAACTTTTTGCTAAGTTATTGAACCCCAATGTACAAAATCCTGTTGTGCATGATATATTAAAGAATTAGCTAACAAAGTCTATATTTCATTAAAATATTAGATATATCTTGCATCAAAAATATTGATTTGCCATGATGTGCTTTACTCATTATAATATATTCCAATTGTATAGCATTTTTATAACGTAAAATATGTTGTTGTGGATGATAAATAGGTAAATCTAATCACAAATATGCTTTTTTAGCTTTTTTTTGAAAAAAAAAATATTCCAAGTGTTCACACATAAGCTTTGTGTGTTATTCTTCTCAATATAATAAACTTTTCAAATTTAGCCGGTCAAAAAAAGATCATCATTATTTTTGGGAGAATAATCGATTTTTCGGGGCTATGGATGCATCATACTTGAATACTGACATTCAAAAGATACCACATACTTCTATTCTCATAAATGGGGCTAAAAAGATGAATAAAATCAATAATATCTCAATGAATACATATATTCATTAAGCTTTAGTACAACTTTAACCAATAGCTTCTGATTGCAGACAAATTATATTGATAATAAGCTGATTTACTCAAAAATAGGAGGAAATCAAATTTGCAATTTGATGTGTTCTTCGAAGTATATAAATTATAACATATGAATATTATAGGGTATGGAGTTTGTATATCATTGGTGTGTGCAAAAATGATCTGTTGTTTTTGTTGCAGTCTAGAGATAGCGTTTTATACCGCCCTTAAAATGATGATAAAATGTGAATTATAGATTTTGATTCATATTGATGATCAAATAAGAATGATTGATTCCATATTAAAGTGATGATAAAATGAAGTTGAGCGATTCCATATCATAATAACGATCAAATGGAATTGATAAGCTATTGTATCATTGACATCCACTCCATGTTCTACAAGGAATTGAGCAATCTCGAGAGAGTTCATTTTACAAGCAGTGTATAGATGCGTTTCATTCATAATCGATTAATTTCATATCATTTTGATTTACAACATATTAAAATAATGACCAAATGAGTTTGATTGATTTCATTCGCGTAATAATATTATGATGACCAAACGATATTAATTAGCTACATTTTGTTTATATCATAATGATGATAAAATAAGAATGATGGATTGTGTTTCATAATGATGATCAAGTGAAAATGAGCAGCAATTTTTGTGCTGATGTCTGCGACGTGTTCAACAAGATATTGGACAATCTTGAGAGATTTGGCTCTGATAGCAACAGAAAGTGGCATCCAATGTTATAATGATGTATTTTATGTCACAATGATGATATTCAAAAAAGATTGATTAGAGTTTTTCTGATTGACATCAGCACCACGTTCTACAAGAAATTGAACGATATCAAAAGAGCCATTTTCAATAGCGAAAAATAGAAGAGTTTTCTATCTTAATGACGTAAAAGCGCGATCGAATGACTTCATTTCACAATAATCAACAAATCAAATTAATTGATTTTATTTCATAATAATGTTCAAATGAAATTGGTTAATGTCTGCCACATTGGTGTTTGCACCATTTGAGATAAGATATTTAAAGATGTGCAGAGATTGCATTTGTGTTGCGATTGTTAAAGCGGTTTTTTATTATGATGACGATCAAATTTGATTAATTTATTTCCTAAAATAACAGCGATCAAATGGAATTAATTGATTTCATATGCAACTGATTAATCCAATATTATTACGATGATCAAGTGAAATAAAATTAATTCTATCAATATCATATCATAATGATGATCAAATGTTAATGATTAGCATAATTTAATATCATTTCCATTGGCAATAAGAAACAGAAAGCCTTCAAAATTTCCATACATTAAAGTGCATGCAGGGCTGATTTTTCCTATAGATCCTTTTTGTTCGAGAAGCCAATTGAAAACATTGTTATGGTTAAATGTAATTGCAGCCTTCAAATCTTCCTCAGAGATCGAATGACCATCGTTGTATAATGACATAGTGATGCTTTTGTTTCTTCCTTCTACTGCGTAATCAAATGTTTTGTTGCTGATTTTGCCTCCGATCAATTTGAGATATTCGAAGCATTTTCCGGATCCATATTAACAAGCAATGTCAATCAGTGATATTCCTTTTTCATCCTTTTGATTCATGTAGAAGGAGTCTTTCTTTGTTGCGTCTTAGAGATCTTGAAGTTTATCCCATGCGATTGAGTGGAAAATTGATTTTGGTGGATATATGTTAATGATATCAGATGATTTCCTGTCTCCATCATCAACAGGAAATTCGAAGCCAAGACGATTCAATACAATCCTGAAGTCATCATTGTGAGGCATGTAATCAAAGTTTATGCGTTCATGAAGCATCTTGTAAAGTTTTGACATTTCAAGCATTTTCTTTGGATGTGTTAATGTTATGGATTCAATAATGAAGGCTATTGTGCCTGTATTAGTCGTATCTTCTTTCAGCTTTTCGCATAATTCTGAACAGATTTCCTGAATTTGCTCCTCTTCTAGTTGATTTAGTGTAAATTTTTACATGTCAGATTCTTAGGAATTTTGTATGTTTTACGTGACAGATTTTGTCATACTAAAAAAGTGTTGAAGTGATTTTGGAAAGACGATAAACTTTACAAAAATGCCTCCGCGTCCGGGAATTCGCCCTCCGCGCAAGAACGACCGCTTCGAGCGCTTCCAGGTCGACTGGCTTCGCGATTACCAGGATAACGTCGAGATTTCTATCCCCAAAATCAGTATTTACGTAAGTTTCATTTTAATCATCACTCAAATCGCACAATATTTCAACTTCAGGACAGCAAACTTCGAACGCAGATACCCGAGAAATGATACTTACCTATCACATTTAGCTGATATGTTCAAAGGAGGACCAATTTACGTTTTGATTGCTTTAGTTTGCTTCTTTTTCTTCTCGTGCCTCACAGGATTCGAGCAGGATGTTGCTTTCCTCCTTGGTGTCCTCTTTGCTCTTGATGACGGTTTGCTTCAATTCCTCCAGAACAATATCTCTGCATGCTACTTGTTTATTGGTATCCTCGTTACAATCTACTTCGGTCTTCTTCTTCAGGAAGAATTTTCGAACACGTTTTCCATGAAATGGTACAGAAATCTCCTCCTTTCATCTCTTGGAGCGCTTTTCTCGATCTACTTGTATCCGGAAGTTACTCCAATCATCTTCATCGTATTTTTGTATGCGAACATTTCTATTTCAAAATCATCGCTTTACAACAAATCTGGCGGCCAGACAGTCGCTAACATCATTTGGGCAGTTCTTCTGTTATTACCAGCAGTATATTTGATCTACCCAAGATATCCTAAGTTCGATTTTAATTTATACAACGTCTACGATGCTTTCATTCTCGCTGAGTGGAACGTTGGAACACTCATCCCAATACTCCTTTCATTCCCACTTATATTATCGATTAGAACACGACGTGTTACATCATATTTATTAGCAACACTTGCTGTCCCCACATTTGGCATTTTCATCAACTGCAGCAGGAACCTCGATACGCTCTACGTTAGATTACTCTTCTTGAGATTGGTCGGTTCTGCAGTCGCTGCAATCGTCCTTGGAAGGCAGAAATTCATTTTCGCAAGCTTCATCGTCATTCTTGTTTCTTTCGCTTTTGCTTGGATCCAGAGGGAGAAGTTCAACCCAATCGATATCGACTTTGTTTAAATTTGGTCATTAATTGCTGATATATATAATATTTTATGGAAATAAACATATAAATTTCGCTTATTTACTATAATACTGGTTTTTCTTTTTTTTTAATATATATAGAAAATATTTGACTTTATTGGAATTCTCCATTAAATCATATATATTATTTCCATATTTTTAATAAAAATGCAGTTTAAATCGAATAAATTTTGAGATATAGTTTGTACAAAATCTCGTCAGAGGTGTCTCAATTTTTTGAGAACTTTTAACGTACAAAAATTTTCGAAAAAAATAACAAAACATGAATTAAATAATGTTTACAGTATTTATCTCAAAACTCATCAAAGTTTAAAATTGTTTGCTAATTTTTATTATATAGAATGACATTCAATATAGAGATGATATTTTTACTTCAAATTCCTAAAATCCACAAATTTCGTCGGAAATTTGAATGGTGTAATGAAATGAGAAAATAGCATGATAACCGTAAACTACATTGACTAAAGAAAGATATTTGACCTAAAAATGCAAAATATTCATTAATCGAGTAAAATGTTGAGTTATTGAATGCAAATTGTATGAGATTCTTATATTTATGATAACAGATCTTTTATACTATGCCAAGAAGTAATATTGCTGGTATAAAATCATATTTTCAATTCAAAAAAAATAAATTCTCATTCTTTTAAATAATTGTGCGCTTTTCCACTTGCACATCTATAGGAATGTCAGATTGAAAAGAGCAATACCAGATTTGATGACTTTTTCACAAAACAAGTTTTCATTTTATGATGAAATTATGAAATAACATGATTTTCATCTGTTGTTATGTGTCTATTTCAAAACCACAAAACCAAAATTGAGTTGTGGTGAGTTTCATCTTGACAAAATTTCATGTTTGACTAATTTTGAGCAGAGAATCAGATTTTCTAATTATTGGAGATCATGAACAACAAAAATCAGGTCATTTTAGAATAATATACGTTAAATATCTGATTGGCATCAAAAATAGCCTCGTTGAAAGTCGTGGTTTTTTCTAGAATTAATACTTTTAGACAAAGACAAGAAGGCGAACTATTTTTAGCTGATATCGGAATTATTTTCTGTGCTGCATCTGTTTTAATTGTCAAACACATTGTATACCCTCTACGTCACTTAGATAATTTTAATATTACTTTCAAAATATGTGTTTTTAGCAAATTATATTGTTGAACAATTTCTTATGTCATTGGTCGATATATTTATGTACTGTTTGATAACAATTATAGATGTAAATCGAATGAAATATTTACACTGGAAAAAAACACCTCTCAAAATGTTCAAAATTGCAATATTTGAAAATAAAGCACCATTATTGGAGGAAACTGTTTAAAAGTTTTTCTCTGTGGATGACACTTATTAATTTTTTCGCATGAACGCTTAATAATTCCGTATATATTTGGCACAAGAAGAATATTCTTGAATTTAGAAAGGAATTAAGAGACTTGATAAGATTGCATCACAAACATAATGCAACAATACGTTGATATTTGATATTTAAGTTCATAATTATATACATTTAATTCGATTTCTAAATACAATATAAACACACCTTTTATTTATTGCAACATTTCATAACAAGAAATAATTTACTTTGCAATTGCAATTTAGGGATTATGATAAATCAATGAATAATCCATAAAACTTGAAAACGAATTAGAAAATAAGAAAATTTTAAGATGACAATATAGGTAAAACAAAATTTTTTCATATGGTTGTCAAAAAATAGCATCTCCCAAAAGGCTTGTTTTCAGTTAGTTTGTAGTGACTGAGCTTGTTTAGCTATGTTTTGTAGTGACTGAGCGTGATTTCGGTTACTTTGTAGTGACTGAGCTTGTTTTCAGCAACTTTGTAGTGAAGTTGGATATAAATAATAATTATGTCACTTTTCTCCCGCCAAATAATGGAGTTTAATGGAATAAAAAAATTTATTGGAATAAAGGTGACTTTATGCGAATAAAGTGAATTTGGAATCAGACCCTATTTTGGAATAACCGCCAATTTGGAATAATGACGGTTATTCCAAATGCCAAAAATAAGTCGAAAAGTGACAATAATGGAATAATCGTTTTTTTGGAATCGCCGAATATTTGGATATGCGCATAATGCTCTCAAAATTTGGAATCAACTTCGATATTGGAATTAGGAATAATGGATAATAATGGAATCAAAAATACTTTGGAATAACCGACAAGCAGTTGGAAACATAATCACTTTATCCTCAATTCCAATTCAAATTGAGATAGCATTATCATCCAGAATTTGTGGTAAAAAGGAAAAAGGAAGGACTACCGCGAGTCAAACCAGCAAACCTCTTCATTAAAGCTTGGAGTGTTTTGCCAATTGAGCTATGTGAAAAAAATTTCTCAATCTTTTTCAGGTATTTAATCACACGCGAAATATTTGGAATCTCTGGATCTTCAAAATCGATGGGAACTTCAAATATAGAGCATATGCAATAACAATGATTTAACAATCAAAAAGTTAAAAATGATTTTATTCTGATATCTTTTCATTTTAAAGCAAAACCACATTTTCAATTCATAGAATTCATTGGCTGTCGTCTTGCATATATCACAGCACGCATCAATGTATTCTCTATTCAACAAAAACGTGGAATCAAATTGGAAGAATAACTGACATGTAAACAAGCTCGATGTCAGCTAACAACTTTTTAATAAGTTGCTATATAACAGAGACCTTGAGGTCGATTCCTAATTCAATTATTCCACTTTTGATTCCAATTCCGAATTTATTTTGATTCCAAATAATTCGGGTATTCTATTATTGTCACTTTTCGAACTATTTTTGGTATATGGAATAACCGTCATTATTCCAAATTGGCCGTTATTCCAAAATAGGGTCTGATTCCAAATTCACTTTATTCCAATAAAGTTTTTTATTCCAATAATTTTTTTTATTCCATTAAACTCCAATGTTTTCGATAATTTTACTTCTAATATATTATCATAATGATTTTTTACCCGAAAACATTATGTTTGACAATGTTGTTTTTTTACAAAATTCATTTTGAAATTGTTGATTATATTCATAAAAGAGGCATATGTATCGATAACACATATGCATCTGTCTTTTGGATGCTATTGGTGCATCTTATTCAAGAATATTTTAAACATTTAAACTTATTGCATCATATCAATGCTATATCTGATTGAACACAATTAATTCTCTAGCCTATGCATACATATTTTTAAAATTTAAGTATCAAACACATATTTTGAAAGTAATATTAAAATTATCTAAGTGACGTAGAGGGTATACAATGTGTTTGACAATTAAACAGATGCAGCACAGAAAATAATTCCGATATCAGCTAAAAATAGTTCGCCTTCTTGTCTTTGTCTAAAAGTATTAATTCTAGAAAAAATCACGACTTTCAACGAGGTTTTATTCCCCATCTGATCCATCACTATCTCCTTACGATTGGAGATAGTTAACGCTAAAAATCATTTACACCATGGAACCATATCATCCTCATAATGTAGAATTCCCAAAAAGCCGAAATTTCAATACCATTTGATATTGAATTCATTAATTTTTCAAGGTTTTAGTTCTGCAATCTTCTTTAAATCAATATACTTACCTATCCACGGTTGTTAATTATTATTTCAAGCAAGATTTCGAATTCTCAAATCATAAAAAGTTAGCGAAAACATGGCAAAAGTATTTATTGAATCGAACACATGATTATTGAGCATGCTCACCTTAAGATGTCCGCCAAACAGTAAAGCAAAGGACTACAAATGTTCATATACGAAATTTTTTTAAAATTTTGATAAAATGGAAAATAATATATGTTCATTGGAATCTGTATATTTTTGGTTTTATTGATTTTTTATTTGAATACTAAACTATTATTTCATGAAAAAAAAATGAATGTTTTCCCCATCCAAAATGTAGTCCGAGCTTTTTCAATAGTTTACACTGAAATACCATTCAAAAGCATTCAATTTTTTGAGACCCCTCGGACGACATTTTGGACGCACTATACTCGAATCTCGATTTATTTTTCAGTTATAGAAACACGTTAGATATCCATTCTGTGTGCGGAATCCGAATATCGCAATTATTTTTTCCTAAAGCGTGCTTCACTGATGTCTCTCGACAAAATAATTTATGAGAATTCTCTCCTCTCAATTTTTCAATATGTTACCAAAATCAATTGTTCGGCTTAATTTTTTCATAACCTACGGACTTTTTAGAACTTTAAAGTTCAATAAGTTCTAGGTAAGCTTCGCTCAATTCTAAAAATGGCGCAAAAAACGAAAAGGAAAAGGTCTAATTTTTTCTTTACTTACGCTCCTTTTTAGAATAAGGTTTCCCATTTTCTTTCATTTTCCTTACAGGTTATTTGAACTTTCAAAAATCAGCAAAATTCAACTTTAGCTATTTCGTATCTATCATCCATTTGGATATCTGTGTTTGATTACGGAGCTCAGTCGCAGAAATTTTATATTTTTTTAATATATATTTACATCTTCACCTCATTTATTTCTATAAATTACTTTAGAGGCTCATCGAGCATGATATATATTCGCATATGCCATTACATAGTACTTCACATTTCCAATACACATGTAGATCTTGCTGATAACCTTATTTATATCTTGAATTTTCACAATTTTTCAATTTTTATCTATACAAAACTGACATGTAAACTTTACATGACATAGTGTTTTTAGCACGAATATAACATAACGTTAAATGCTTGTTATATATTTATTAAAGTCAGTGTATAATAGATATGCATTGTTTTGATATTCAAATGAGAGAAATTAACTTTATATATAACAAATAATATAACAAAATAATAACATTAAAAAAATCATTGAGGTGCGGCAGTTTCAAGAGTAGTATTCTTATCCTGATTTGACAGATCTTTATCTCCTATAGCAAGCCAAAAGGCGGCTCTCGCTTTAAACTTTTCTTCTGTTGGTTCAAGTTCAATTGATCTTGTCATATCAAGAATTGCTCCAGGAACATTGTTCAAGTAGTACAAAGCAAGAGCACGATACATATACATCTCAGGGAACTTGATTCCTGCCTGTATATACGATGTAGCCAATGCAACAGCCTTCGCATACTTTCCTTGAGTGATTAATTGGCCAACAGCTGATGTATCTTTAGGGAGAGGACTTATTGTTGCGGAACGAGGTATTTCGAGTGCTGGGCGAAGATATGGAAGTGATCCTTTCGCTGATTCCGCTTTAGCCAACAATACATCGACATTTGCAAATTTTTGTGCGCTACTTAACTGCCCACGCATGTCTAAACTATTTCGTATTGGATCTCTGTTGATGTATGTACTCTTACTACTTAATAAAGGCATAATATGAGGCTCGCGATTGAAAGCAAGTTTCAATGCTTGAATATCACTAAATAACAGTCTCGTTAAGCACAAAGATTCTGATTTCTGTATTGTTATAAGTTCATCAAGCAAATGAAAAAAGTGAGGCAAATCTTTTTGTGGAACTTGAACGTGTTCGAGTTGACAAAATGTTTTGGACTCTGTATCAAAAGAGCCCTGAAGTATTGATGCAATGAAAGAGTAGATAGGACCTAAGCAAGATGGATTTTGCAATGACATCAGTCTTTCTATTGTACTTATAACGTTTTCATAGCGTTTTCCTTGCAGAGATATAGCTGCATAACGCAATGCCTGTTGAGCAACTGGTTGAACTCGTGTGAAATAAATTGATTGATTTACAGCTGTTCTAATATCTTGATATTTTGTGTTTACGACACTTTGGAAGTTGCAGGAGTGATCTTCTGGCATTCTTGAGCGATATTTTTCAGCATTTAAGTGATATCCGAAGTATTTTTGAGATTGCTTTTCCATTTCTTCGAGAATTTGCTGATTTATTTCAGTTGTTGGCTCTACACTCAGCGGCTTATTGGAACTGTGTTTATTTGGGATATTATTCTGATTCCATTGCTGGAAAGGGCAAGAAAAATAATTTAGCATTTTTGTCACTTTTTTAAAAACTGAAAATATCAATAATACTATTGCTTTTTCTTCAGGTCAAAAATTCATTTTTAATATTATATATTGTAGACACAGGTTCTACAGTAGATTTTTATTTGATGTATCAGTTAATTTTAACAATATATCGTACAAATTAATGCAGTAATATAAGAATCGCGAAGTTAAAAAATAAGTTGCTTTTTGACTGGTAAAATGATTTATCCGACAAAATTATTGATTACATGACAAATTTTAAGAAAGTCATTGAGATGGCAAAATTTATTAATTGTCAAAAATTTAGATCCAAAGAATCTGTTTTACATCACTGATATAATTTTTATCAGAAAATTTATCAAATCGAGTTTTAAATGATAATATAACTCTATATCTGTCGCAAAGCATAATTCTGTAACAAATAAAGAAAACGAAATGCTAGCAAATTTGAATGCTCTACGATAAATCTTACTACAAAAATTTGAATAATGACCTCAAATTTTGTCACTTTTAATTCAATTCAAAATACGATCGAATTCTAAAATAATACCCGCAATAAGGCAAACATTGATATTTTTACTACATTATGCGATTTTACGTATACTCATCATCAATACGCGAATTCGCGTATATCATCAAAAAAAGACTCTTTGCTATGTTTAGATTTATGTGTTTTGATCAAATCAATTTAAAAATTATAAAATAAATGGGAGGAGAAAGTTCTAAGCACTACGAAAAGATGGCCATTGAGTACCCTTCTCTTCAGGAGTCAGAGAGCGATATCTACAGGAACACGTGCAAGTACAGGCAATCTTTGAGTTATTATTTTCCTGATTACCCAAATGTTCGATCTCCAGCACAGTTGATCAGCAAATGCGCCGAGAAGTTTGGAAGCAAGCCCTGCCTTGGCGAAAGGACCCTCGATTACAGTGGATCTTTCGCTAATTACAAGTTCACCAGCTTTTCCGAGATATACACAAAAGTTAGGCAATTTGCGAGTGGATTAAACTCAATAGGTGTTGGAGAGGGATCTTATGTCGGTCTCTTTTCTGATAACTGCCTTTTATGGCAAATCTCATTCTTGGCAATTAACATGTTAAAGGCAACTTCCATTTTGGTGTCCGACTCTCTGTCACTGGACAAAATGTTTTCGATCTTCAACGAAACGTCATGCGAAGTTATCATCGTTGGAAAAGATAAGATCGACTTTTTGATCAATTCTTTGCCAAAATTGCCAAGAATTAAGAAAGTTATCATGATAAACTGCGACATCAATGAAGACTCTCACCTCGATAATGTTGAATTTTATGTGCCCAATGAAATTTTCAAAGCAGGAAAAGATCATCACTGTGAATATCCGCCGCAGGATCCTAATGACGATGCTGTGATTATATTCACAACGGGAACAACAGATAAACCGAAAGGATGCATTTTATCAAACTCAAATCTAATCGCTGGAGCTTCAGGATTTTCAGACCTTGGGGAATCTATTGATGAAAAAGATGTTTATATCTCTTATATGCCGCTCTCACATATTTATTCATTAAATGTTGAATTAAACATGATGGCGAGAGGTGCAGCCATCGGTTACTACACAGGGTCGATGAAGAACTTGCTGAAGGATATAAAGGAACTGCGTCCGACAATCATTTGTGGTTATCCAAGATTGTGGAACAAAGTTTATCAAACTATTCGTGAAAACATTCAGCAATGCGGATACACAGAGAAGTATTTCCTTAACTACTTGATAAACTACAAGATACACACATTGAACACAGGCAATAATCCATCCATGCTATTAGATAATATTTTCTTATCAAAAGTTTGGGAATTTCTCGGATCAAGGGTTCGATTGATAGTCAGTGGTGGTGCTCCATTAAAACCAGAAGTGTGCGAATACTTAAGAGCCACTATTACACCAAATATAATTCAAGGATATGGAATGACAGAAGCAAGCGGCTGCATCTCTGTACAGAGTCCCAGAAGCACCAGCAACATCGGATCTGGTGTTATCTGTCCTTGCTGCGAAGTTAAACTTCGAAATGTCGAAGGAATGAATTATAATCCAAGAGGAAACCCATCAACTGGTGAAATCTTAGTTAGAGGTCCTAATGTATTCAAGGGATACTTCAATGACGAGAAAGCCACGAAAGAGGTCATTGACGAAGATGGATGGCTGAAAACAAGCGATATTGGACTTATCACAGATAGCGATGAAATCCAAATCATTGACAGAAT
This sequence comes from Trichomonas tenax, assembly GCA_023091735.1. Taxonomy (NCBI): domain Eukaryota; phylum Parabasalia; order Trichomonadida; family Trichomonadidae; genus Trichomonas; species Trichomonas tenax. The sequence goes on along the minus strand of JALKBU010001299.1, from coordinate 881 downwards.
CTCCAACTTCGTGAAAGTTAGCAGTGGAAGATATATTTCACTGCAATCGATGTCTTCCATCATGGAATCCGTTGATGGAGTGAAGAATGCATTCGTTTATGCTGATTCTCACAACGACAGACCGATTGCCTTCGTTTATCCATCATCATTATTCTCGAGTGTTTGGAAAGGAAAAGGAATCAAAAATCTATCGAAATGTGAAGAAGCAGGCAATGAAATGAAGCATAGAATCAACAAGAAGATCGAGCAAATGCATTTCTCCAAGTGCAATTTAGTTGCAAGAGTCATTATCATAGATGATGATCAATCTGCAAAATCATCTGGAAAGTTACTGTTTAGTGACTTAAGGAAGCTGTACCAAGACCATATTTTATCATGTTAATATATAAAACTTGTTTGTAATTGTTATTATTCATTCTGTAATTTTTAAAATAATTATGGCCTTTTATTATATGATTTTAATAAATATCACTCTAATACAAGATCTGCATGGATCATCAATGTCATATTCTCTCTTCCGCTTTTTATTTGCTATGATTATATATTTTGAATTTGATTATTTCATATTTGACCTTTATTATTCATATAAATGATTAAAGCTCAAGGTTTAAATTATATTATTTTAAATCCTAGGCACAGATGATGAAAATATATTTTATGAAAAATTTATATCAAAACGAGGCCATTGAAATACTTGATAAATCAATAAAACAGGATGATTTAAGTATATCCTTAATATTCCCAGGCGACAATAGGGACTGGGACAAAATAGAACAACGTGCTTTTCTGACATGTAAATTATGTTTGACATATAGAGTCAGAATGTCAAATATAAAGGAAAGTGACGTGTTTGGGCGGGAAAAATGGAAAAGTGTCAATAG
>JALKBU010001298.1:0-12948 GCA_023091735.1 Trichomonas tenax | reverse complement strand
AACACTGCCGACACTGGTTCAGGTACTGATTACATGCCTCCATACATTACTGTTTACACGTGGTATAGGGTTTATTAAATCCAAATAAATTTCTCTCATAACCACTAAAATTAATTTTCAAAATTTCCTTACCCCATTTTCTTTCGCTTTCTTTTTTTAGTTAGTTAGTTAGTTTGTCATAAATTTTTTTCAAAAACTGAATACATTTTATAAAGTCAGGAATTTTTAAAATTAATTTTAACATTAATTTTGTAAACAATTTCAAAATTTTATTTTCTATATGAGTGGCACCTAACTTGTAAAACTAATTCTGTCGTAAATATATTTAAATAGATGTTCGGAGAGCTCGAGGCGCAGTTGTGGATTATTTTTTTTTTCAAAACTGAATAAATTTTATAAAGTCAGGAATTCCAAAATAAAATTAAAGTTAGTTTTGTAAGTAATTCAAAAATTTATTTTCTATATGGGGGGGACCTAACTTGTAAAACTAATTCTGTCGTAAATATATTTAAATGATGTTCGCAGAAGACACGGCGAAGTCGTGGATTCTGCGAACATCATATTACTAACTTCAAGGACGAAGCACAGAAAATAAAATAAAACTTTCAACACCAACGGATTCAATGAAATTCTTTGATGTTTGGGATAGAAAAAGTTTGATGTTTCATGCTTCGTTTAGCGATGCAAAAAGAGGATATTTAGGTTTAAACGGCGATAATTTCGATAGACCAACTAAATTCTATGACCCTCCAACAAACGCATCTAATTTTCAAATTAGATTCACGACTGACGGAACTCATAATTTATTACCTCGTTATTGTCAATTCATTGTTGAACTCTCATTCATTTATAATTATAAGAATTCATTGATAACAAAATGAATTAATATCATTTATTTTTCCCCTACCTCCATTCATTTATTTTTATCATCAATTTAAAACATGACCATATCTGTATTTACCCCCCATGCCACGTTGTGGCTTGACCCCAAGGGGGTCTTTCTTCATACCATTACCTCCAAACGACCTCAAACTGCACCGAGTGCACCAAGTAGACGTATCGTGTGCACCGAGTCGTAAATTTCATTTTTGCCACTAAATCACTGTTTTTCATGTCTTTTCACTCGAATTTTCGTTATTTACCCTCATTTCTTTAAGTGCACCGAGTGCACCAGGTGCAGGTCCCAGGTGATAGGCAGTATGACAACATTGACATTTTGACAACACCTTATAAACTACCGTAAATCCTCAAATTTTCATAATATTAAGCCATTTGTAACTAACCCCTTACGTAAAAATGACCATTTCTAAACGATGTTGTCAAAATGAATTTTAAGCCCTAAATCCTCAAATTTTCATAATATTAAGCCCAAAAACTCAATTTGACAACATCGTATATTTTACCCCAATTTCTACGTACCCTTTACGTACAAACGACCGTAAAATACCTATTTTCAGCATGAAATCACTCGTGTTGTCAAAATGTCAATGTTGTCACATCCTATAGGGGAAATTTGCACACGGTGCACCCGGTACACTCGGTGCACTTTTTCAACCCCTAATTTACTCCAGTAAATCCTCAAAATTTGCTTATTTACTCCCGCAAATCCTCAAATTTTGAAAAGTGACTTATTTTAAAATAAATCTACTCGGTGCACTTTTCATTTTTGCCCCTAAATCACTGTTTTTCATTACTTTTCATCAAAAATTCAACATAAACGACCTCATTTCCTCATTTCCACATCGAAATCAACTAAAAACAAAAATAACAAACTGTTTCTAAACCAATCGTACAATATATTTGACCTTCTTTATTGAACGGGCTTTGTATCTCATCGACTTTTTCAAATCCTTTTTAAGTTCTTCATAAAATTTACGAATCCCGAAAATTTCAAAATAAGCCTCAGATAATTCAGAAACCAATATTTCGCGTTTGTTCGGAAATTCACGCATCAAAAACTTTTCAACATCAATTTTATCAGCAAATGAAATCGTTTGGCAACCAATGTCTACCCTGTCCATTTATTTACTTATTAAAAAAATATATATTTTTAAAATTAAACTTAATCCACAAATGATAAAACATGCCGAAATCTTTAAATCTTAAAGTGAAAACTTCACGAAATCATTAAATATATTCATTTCTCCGGGCACAAAGCGAGCCAAGGGCTCGCTGGGCTGCCCCATTTGTGTGTGTGTATTTCATCGTTGTGTAAACCTCACAAATTAAGCATGGGACTTACATCTTGTCGAACATCTGGGTAATTTGATTGGCATTTTATTGATATATTCAATATACAATATTTTGAGAAAATTTTGAAGTCAAATGTCATAGAACACATTGGGAAGCAGTATTTCGCTATCCACGAAATTTTCTTAATTGAAAAAGTATTAAAAAAGATGGATGATTCAACTGCGTATGAAACACTGACGCAGTGCTATTTAATGCTTCGCGGATCGTGCCCAACGAACGAGCAGATCCAACAGGCGACGACGTGGCTCGATTCTTTCTACAAAGAGCCAATTGCGATTCCACATCTGATCAATTTCTTCAAAAATTCGCAAGATCCGACAGACAGGCAGCACGCTATCATCGGTTTGGCCAAATGCGTTGGATTATCTTGGGAATTGGTGAATGTTGAATCGAAAGCAGAGGTTTTTAAGATATTACTGGGGATGGTAATAACAGAACCACAGTGGACAATCCGCAGAAATATTATCGACATAATTTCGAAGGCTGTTTCTCCTGATTATTGCCTAATTATTCTCGATTTCGTCAGAGACTGCATTAGCAAGCAAAGTACAGCACATTTAGAAATCGCGTTACTTCTGTCGGCACTTTTCCCGCAGGGATTTTTAGAATCATACAATGATCCAAATATGCCAATTTTTTTCCTCGAAATGATTAATATTGCGTTTCAAAGTCAACAACCGGAAGTTTTGATCGCAGCAATACAATTTATTCTCGAAAATAACATCATAGATACTTCACCAAATTCGCATCCAGAATATTGGGAATGTTTTGTTAATTCTTTCGATTTAGTCATCAACAGTCAACTGCTGTTCTCTAGATTGGTAAATTTGTATTCTACAGCCCTCGGACATGCAAACGAACAAATTAATCCAATTCCATTATTAGAAAAGTGTATGAGCGTTTTTATCACATCTAAAAGCAATTCAAAGCTAATATTACAGCTAAATATCGTCATACAAGCAATTTGTCACAATTATTCACCGTTAATTATTCAATCTGGTATTGCCCAAACGATTATTCAAACGTACATGCAATATTTGATCGACCAGTTCGAACCTGAAGATCAATTCGTACTTAGCAACGCGCCAGCGTTCGAACCGATTTTTACAGATTTATGCACGCCAGAAACAATCCAAATCATATGGGAAATGTGTTTTCAAGTCGCGACAGAGTTCGCAGGCTTGTTCGCATTCTCTCGAGTTATGGCTGCGACATTTACTGCCGCGATGGATTTTTATTCATCTCAAATGGAACAAGTTGTGTCAATTCTCAGAGCTGGCATTCAATCAGACTCTCCTCTTCTTAGAGATTCATGTGCTAAAGCTGCTGATGACTTCGTATTGAGTTTCGTCTTCGAATCCGATGAATTATCTTTAGCTTTCGTTCATGATATATATAAAGCGTGCCAAGTCAACATTTCTGGTGAATTAGTCCAAGTTTTGGCATCATTGCTCGATGCCACAAAGAAAACAGATCACGTCTTTGACGAATTCTTCCCGTTCTTAGTGTCTGTTGTTCAGCAATGTGATGTTGAAACGCAGGCTGCTGCATTACAATGCATCTCGAATTTGGCAAAGTGGTCATCGTACAAGATATTCGTTTACTATGGACAGCTTTTGGATATTCTTTCTGACATTCTCGGCAGCACTCTTGATGCGTTAGAACACTTGAAAGGTCCAGCAGTGACAACTATTGCTATTGTCGCTTGCGCAATTGGATCGATTTTCGATGATTATCTTGACGCAACATTCCCATTCTTCATAAGTAACCTTGACAACGAAGCCCTCGGCGCTTCATGCATCACAGCGCTTGAAAATATAATGGGAAGTTACGTCAACAGATATTATCAAGATCAGTACAGAAGCGAGTTCAATGAGAAGATATTAGAACCATATATGGAAGGATTCCTTCAGTTTGCTCTCAACAACGCAATGCTTGACTATTCATCACAGCACAGACTCCAAATGGAGCTCGATGAAGGCTTCGATTATCCACAACAATTCGAGAAAAGTGCGAGTAGCTTGAAATTGATTTCAGACATCATTGCGATTTCTCCTGATTTGTATGATATGTACGGCTCGATTCTCATCAAGGCCTGTGAGATACAATCGAAGAGTGTTGCCCCTGTCTGCAGGATTGCTGTTACACACGCTCTCATCAATCTCGCGAAAGGAACACAAGTAGACACAGCAGATGAAATCACTGTCGCCAAAGCAATCGGAGGCATCATAGTTGAACTTGCCAGCGAATCTGATGCCAATGTTTGCTATGAAACGTTCCTTGCTGCATCGCAAATCATCACATGGATATCATGGAGATCACTGCTGGACTCAATAGAACAGTTGATAATGGTTATCGCCAAAATGATTGAAGATCCACAGACGCAATTGAAACGACCGATGGAACACGGCAGAGACTTGTTTAATGCTTGCTGTGACTTCATTGTTTCGTTGACTAAGTCAGCGGGCGATGCAATGGTCGACGGAGAGCAATTAATTATGCCTTTGATTCCATCATTGAAGTTCTTTGCGACACACAATGTTATTAGATTTAGATCGATTGCTTTATCGATTCTTGCTTCTCTTTTAACATTTTCGTCAGCCAAGATCGATTACAGTTTGAAGAGCGATGCTTTAGAAGCATCTCTTGCAACTGTAGAGAGCGGACAATGCGATGAAGGCGCTGCTTTTTTATGTCTCAAAGCTTTAGCAACGAATCACTCTGAGTTAGTTTTGCCGTACGCACAACGACTATATCCTGTTTTCCTCGCTCATTTAGACCCCAACAGGGCTGAAATGGTCGAGCGCAATATACTGATGAGGGACAGATGCGTCAGATGCTTCGGAGAGTTCTTTTTGATGAAGATATTCCAACCAGACAACTGCGATATGGAACAAGTCATTCATTTATCGTTGTTGGCAATGCCGATTCAACTTGACTTCGATTTAGTGCACGACACAATGGTGTTCTTCCTGTGGCTGTTTGAGCGCGCTAAAGGAATGTATAATGACCAGTTTTTGCGTGTTTTGGCCGTCGAGTTTTCCAACCATTGGTCGATTATCGAACTTCACGACTACAGAGAAGACACATTACTTAACAAACTTCGGAGAACAGCGTTTGACCTGTTCAACGCCACAGAGAATGCAGAGAAAGTTGTGACAGTCGCTGTCGATAATGATGAAACAAGGTTAGAATTCTTCAAAGCGAATCTCGCTGAATTGGCTCAAGTAGAGGAAGAAGAAGCAGCTCAAGAAGGAGAGTAGTTTGTTTGCAGAATAAATATGTTATATTGTTTGTTTTTTGGATAACCAAATTTTATTTTGCTTATTTTTTTCATTAATTCGCGCCATTAACACAACAATCGATCATAAATACCAAAAAAGAGAACAATTCCACAGAGTGGATGAGAAAATTCGTAATTGTCAAATAATGTTGTAACAAAAACACTTTTTTAATCGCAAACATCATTCCATTTTCTCTCTTTCGAAGAATTCTGATGTTTGTAAAATGGAAAATGACTCAATATTGGAACTGAAAAATATTTCGATTTGTGCTCTTTTGTAATTGACTTTTGAAATTGGGCCTTGTAAAAACTTTACACTTTTCTTCTTGTCGCGAACAGACAGGGATCGAGAGGCGGATCATAAAATAATTGAATTTCAAAATCTGACATGTAAACATATCACTTTTCATTACACATTATCATACTCTACATCTTTGTTGTTTCTATGTATGAATTTTTGGTTAAAAACGCTCATAAACAAATCGATTCTCCATCTAAAAAATTTGTAAACATAAGAAAAAAATTTATTGTTATCTTTGGTTTTTATGATTAGAACATGTTTTAAAATGTCAAAAAATTACTTCATGAAGATAATTTTTGACATATTTTCAATTTCATAATTTTAATATTAATATTTAAACACTTCTATAGAAAATATAATTGTTCAAAGAAAAAAAACATTTTTTGCTTCAATGGAGAAAGAACCCGACCATCCGATTATTGTCATTCAACGCGTTGGAAAGCGGAACACCGTCAGCAGTCGGACACTGGAGGAGCAGAGTATTACCAACAAAAGGATAAAAGCTTGTGGAGAAAGATTGGAAATTGTTCAAAGATATATTGAGAACAAGTTAGGGGCGAAAACGAATTTCACGCAGATTAAGAAGATCGCATCTTACGTCGCAGAATCGTTAAACATCAAAATAGACCGTGTATCGAAGCGGAAAAAAGAAGCGATGTTGTGCTGGTTCGCTGAACATTGGGAATACGTTCTTCCGGTTCTGTCATCAACCAATTTCAAGTTTGAAGAAATAAAACCAAAAGAAGAATGTATTCAAAATCCATCACCAAAACCAATTCCTTTGCCTCCAATTTATACAATGATGGTTCCTACAAAGGCAAACGTTAATTTTCCATTGTTACCATTTCTCAATATTGTTTAGCGATTATTCCATATTGATGAAAATCAATTTTGCGGCTGAACAAAAAACCTGATATAGAGCTGTCCGTAACTGTATTGTTTTTAACAATTTTATTGTTGTTTGATATTCATCATTAATTTTTAATGATTTTTTTTTACCAAACTAAAAATGAAGATAGATTTAATACCATTTCACAAAACCACCTAATTTTTTAATGAAAAGGTCAAAAACGAGAATAAAAAAGCAAGGATTCTCCAAAATTTATATTTTGAAATTTTATTGACTATATTAATATATAATGAGCTTCAATTCGTTTTTGTCAAAAATGGAAAAAAAATATATAAAATGATGGAAATAAATAGTTTATATATAAATATATTTTTGTGAGCAATTTGAAATTATTGAATGCCACTCACAAAAATATTTGACATTTTTGAATACTTAAGTATCAAAAACTGGAAAAATTGAAAATCATTTATTCCAATCGTTTTACTTTTTGTTTAACAATCATCGGCCTCAATGTGTTATAATTTTTTAATGTTCTGTGATTTTTTATTTCATATCATCAATATTTTGTATATCATCAATATTGCGTCGCATAATTGAATTCGTAATACTCTGTTGATGATATTTTTGGTCTCCAAATGTTTCAGATCCAATTTTTTTTTTTTTTTTTTTTAATTTTTATTTTTTGGATTTCAAATTTGGATAATGACTTTCAAATTGATTTAATCAATAATCTAGATTTGATGTACAATCATATTCAGTCATTATAAATGGTTATTATCCCTTAATGATATCCCCAATAATCAATTTCATGACCAAAATGATGTATCCTAGGATTGAAAAACATTGCGTAGGTCCCTGAGATGCCGAAAAACGGCGTCAAATGGTTTATCTCTTGCTTGCTGATGAAGAATCAAGCGATCAAGGATTAAAAGTGGTCTTTAAATTGAGATAAAAAAGATTCGAGTCGACAATTATCTCTGCTGTGTATTGAAAAGCTTAAAAACAAAGAGAAATTGGGAAAATATTATCAACGGTTCTAATCCAATAAATTATGTATCACATAAAGAGTACATTTTAAAAATCATGTTTTCACTTAATTACATCAAATAATAAAAGTGACAAAGATTTTGTTTCACTTCATTTATGCTTGGAGTATCTTACAAATATAGAATCCGCCAAAGAAAAATTGAGAGGTGGTTATTCACAGTATTGTCAAAAGATGGTATTCACTAACAAAAATGATTCCTAACTTAAACCTGTGTTGGGACTTTAGATTTGAATTGTACACATGAGCAGGAATATGATGGTACAGATTTTATGTGATAAATGCCATTTTATTTATTAGAAATTAATTCATCTTTAATTCAATCACCAAATGCAGTTCTATTCTAATGCTAATAGCCTCTACATTATTTGTGGTTAATTCTCATTGATACATTTTTTAATTTTTTTTTCATAATTTCTTCCAACTCGTAAAAATCATTGACAGCATTCAGAAAGTAATAAGCTATTAACTGCCGATTCTATTTACGTCGAAATATAGAACAAATTTTATAACCCGACTTTTCATATCAGTACAGGCGTTTTTTAATACTAAAATTCCAAATGCGTACATCATCGCGAGTTTATCCTTAAATTACATGACTTAATACTGAAATTAGTTTTTTAATTTGAAACTGAATTTCATGAATTATATCATCCAGTCCATCCATATTCTACCTGTTCAATTATCAAGGTCAAAGTCAAAATTATTTAATTTGAACCTTATTTTTCATATTCTTCATAAGTCAACATTTTAAGATTATAGTCTTAATGTACTCTTTTATGCTATGGTCATAGCCTTCAAATTCTCATCATTTGACTTAATTTCATCTTTTGATTATCATTAGAAATGAAATTTAAGCATATGACACAGATTGGAATCGACTACTTCTATCTATATTTTGACTTTCATAATTCATGACCTAAATATTGTTCATGAAATTAATTTTGTCGTTATATTATTTGCTAGTAAGTGGAATTGATTCGCACGGATATGGTATATTTATAGATGAATAGAAAAATGTGAATAATGAAATATGTGTGATTATACAAACGATTTTAGTTCAGGTGTCAACCCCTTTCTTTTTATTTCCAACCCTGATTGCTGTAGAAATTAATGGCATATTTTCATTTCTATCCTTTCTCGCACAGGAATATCACCACATTACATTTTTGTTTCTAGTATATATATAGAGTATTGATAGGCATTGTAAATCTCTTCTTATTGTGATGATTCACTCTCAGATGTTCAAGATGTCTACAATTGAGTTCTTCGAATTATATTCATAGCAGTAGAAAGACATTGGCACTTGTATTCATTCATCTATGTAATATAAAGCATTTTTATAGACATTTTGTATTCTTTGAAAACATCTTGTAAACCATGAGCTGTCTCTTCCATATGTGAAACACAATTCATAATTAAATAAGCCTGTACTGTTTTTAAGCGAATGAAAATAAGAAGCTTTTTATCTTGATAAAAGATTCTTCAATATAAAGTAAATGCCTGAGTTCTTTAGAGGGTCGCAGTGTATGCCATATGAGTTAGAAACAAATCAACTTAGGCGACTTGGATAAACACGATTTTGGTATCACCCCCTTTCTTTTTAGATTTTATGTTTTATGAATGAATTCATTTTTAGTAAATTTTTATTTCTAACATACAGAGATAGTACTGATAGGCAATGCAGGGTGTGGCAAGAGCTCCCTCCTCATGCGCTTTTGCGATGATACATTTTCAGAAAATTATTTGTCTACAATTGGTGTAGATTTCAAAATCAAGACAGTAAAACTCGACAACTTTCAAATAAAACTCCAAATATACGATACTGGAGGACAAGAAAGGTTCAGAACGATTACATCAAATTATTATCATATGGCGAATGGAATTATCGTTGTTTACGACATTGCCGATAGAGCATCTTTCGATGCTGTTCCTCAGTGGATAAATGATGTCGAATCATTAGCAAGACCTGAAACATGTAAAATTTTGATTGGCAACAAATCCGATTTAGAGAGCTCAAGGACTACTCAGAAGGATGAGGGGCTGAATCTCGCACAGTCATTTGGAATGCCTTTCTTCGAAACGTCCGCGAAAGAAAATTGGAATGTGAACGAGATGTTCACGAAGATGGCAGAAGCAATGAAAGAGACTCTCAGCAATACTGTTGCTCCTTCCGAAGTGAAGCCAATTATTCGAGGTAATCGTGTTGGAGAAGAAGGATGCTGGTGCTAATGATTGATATTCGATCGATGTTCCGAACGTGTTTTTTAAAAATATATTTCTTTCATGACATATTATAAATAATTATCCAGCAAAAAATTTAATTAGACGTTAACACTCAGATTCACTTCAGCATCATCATATTTATGTTTGTATCAACAGATATGCATATAATCATATTAATTTGTGATCAAATTCAATATCATATCAAAAATATACCAATTATACCAGTTTGGAAGTACATATATTGAAAAGCATTTGACATAAAAGCTATGTACATAGTATCATAAGATATATTTGTTAATATTCAAATTTCGAAATTAAATATGATAAAGAGTTATAATTGCTCTAGATATATGATAGAAATATCAATACCTATATTTCTATAACAAGATTTTCTCCCAAACACAATTCTAAAGCATCGATTATTGTTTGAATTTTACGTTCTTTAGGTAGGTCCCATATTTGGGCTCACTAAACAATTCAGAAGTCATATTTCTATATGTTTAGATATGCAGAGACAAATTACTGTAGATAATCTCATGAGTTGTAATGTTAGTGTAAATTTCGATTTTGATCATAGAAAACGCCTCTACACGTTATATAAATGAGTTTTGCATCAAAATTGTGGTTCAGCGTTGAGCGTTTCAGTGTGATATCATTTATCACAATTTGGAGCAGTTTTGTAAAGGTGTTTGCATTCTTTCCGCCCAGCTAATTTATCCCCTGCTCATAGGGTAGATACTAAATATCATATATAGTGTCCCGACGGAAATAGAAAGAATGTTACTGTAAATTGAGAGCATAAATGCAACCTCCATGGTAACAGTGGTATACATAAGAAGTTTGAGTGAATTTAGACATCTTTTTGAAAAACACAATAATTATCCAGGATGAAAGGAATTTCATGCAACATTATGAGGCTAATATGCTTACATCCATAGTTTTCTTTATCATCATGCCACAGAAGCCCATGAATGGAGCGTCAATAGCGAGTTAAGTAAGGAGAAAGACACCCGAAAAATCTGACAGGGTGTCAAAAATAGTGCAAACACCTTTAGTTTTGTGCCATGAACAGTGATACGCTATATGAATAACACCCAAGTACGCGAAAATAAAAGAAAATAAAATCTGCCTGTAAAAAGGCTGTGACACTCTTAACCTTATTTTTAAAAATCCTTCTCGAGTTAATAAAATGCTTCTTATCATTGAATTGGATTATATTAATATTTTAACACAATGATATAGTCAACAACAACATAGAGCTAAATAATATTATACATTTAGTTAGGCATGGATCTCATTTTTTGTTGGAAATATATTCAATTTACATAAAAAATCGAATTTTGCCCAAACTTTCGAGTGAACATGCATTTTATATCATGTAATATATGTTATGATATTTCATTTAATTATCATATATTTAAAAAAAGTGTCAGTTGCTATTTTTATAACTTTGAAATATTGGAAAGCCACTAGCTCAAAGATTAAGATACTTGATTACCATGGCTTGGCTAACATAACTTCTCGAGATACATTTTGAATTTCAAAACTGCAGCCAATAAAATGGTATTTGATTCTAATGTCTTTTGATTTTCGAGTATGTGGCTACTGTATTCGTTATCAATATCCTTTTTAATATTAGATTCGAAAAGATAATTTATTCAATATAATCAAACAGTGATTCTGCTTCAATCTATACAGTCATTGATGGATACTTATACTGAAAGTTATTAATGTTCCCTGAGATAGATCGAAGTTCGCCGTAAAAATTCCAATAAAGATATGTCAAAAAAATTAACGTCTTTGTCAAATTTAATCAAATATGATAAATGATAATTAAAAATTAGAATAGGTAACTGCAGCATACAGATAGTTGAAATAAATTTGACTTTTAAACCAAAATTAATTAAATTCGTTTGAAACTGATGAATTCAATGAAAAAAATCAATTTCACAAAGATCTTGATTATGAAACTATATTTTATGCATGCATATCTATTATAAATTTTTTGAGAATGTGCAGTTATATTGGCTAAGCATTCAAAGCTAAATATAGTCGTAATTCTCAATGGGCAATTAAATTTTTATACGCAAAGTCGGCGAAACTCGTTTTTTAACTCACTGGATTAACTTTTTGCGAAGTTATTGAACCTCAATGTACAAAATCATGCTGTGCATGATATATTAAAGAATTAGCTAACAAAGTCTAAATTTCATTAAGATATTAGATATATCTTTCATCAAAAACATTGATTTGCCATGATGTGCTTTACTCATTATAATATATTATATTCCCATTGTATAGCATTTTCATAACGTAAAATAGGTTGTTGTCGATGATAAATAGGTAAATCTAATCACAAATATGCTTTTTTAGCTTTTTTTAAAAAAAAGTATTCCAAGTGTTCACACATAAGCTCTGTGTGTTATTCTCCCAAAAATAATGATGATTCTTTTCAAATTTTCCTGCTCTATTCTTCTCAATTTAATAAATTGAGTCTATGACAAAAGTGAATATCAAAAGTGACAGGTGAACCTTAAAGTCACTTTTATAAATAAATTGTCACTTTTTGTGCGGGTAAATTGTCACCTTTATAAAAAGTGTCATAAATATCTTTGTAGTCTAACCAATACATCCAGGTTAGTGTTGCTGCCGAGCCACAACTCTATCATCAACGAGCATATACCTATTTGGTAAGAAAACAACGATATTTATACATGCTTAAATTGTTGCGAGAATGTCATTGGGCGAGGTTGGCCTGAGACTTCCAAAGCCCTCGAGTGGCCAAGCCAGGTCATATCAAGAACCCACTTATTAATTCAATTTTTAATACACATTACATTTTCACTTTTGATATTAATAAATTATTATTTTTTTCTATTTTTTATTTTTTCACAGATACATTTTTCATTACAAGATTATTTTCATTTTATTACTTATTCTCATAATTATTAATATATCATTAAATTCATAATTAATTATGAATCATGAAT
>JALKBU010001297.1:0-12984 GCA_023091735.1 Trichomonas tenax | reverse complement strand
CAAATTCAATAACTTTCATGTGTATAATCGCCCTCAAATCAATTAATGAATTAGTTGCATTTTTAATTTTAAGCGTATAAGAGGCATTTGAATCAATAATACACATAAAAATATCATATGCTGCATAATAGTGCATACATTTATGCTGGAAATCGTATATTTTTAGACGATTTGAAATGCAATCAATGATTTGATAGATATATAGACTGTGCCACTTATACCACTGGATAGACAACTATCAATATGTACATGAAAGTACTTTCAAATTGAAAAAATATTGATCAGATAAAAAGTTATGAAGGTCGCGGGACTACACCGCAGAAGGAAAAATTTTCCCTTTTTTGAAATAAACAATTAGTAAATGACTCTTTATATTTTGTTTATTTTTCAATAAATAATGAAATATATTATATAATATGTTCGGAACAAATTTTACATAGAACTATCATACTTATATTTATAGATTATTGAAATCCAAAATTTTAAACGGCATTTTTCATGAATACATCAAAACAAGTCAACAGGATTAAAAGAATGAATGACGAACAAATGAGAACGATCAAAGAGATACTTGCGTACTTGGGCATTGACTTTGACTCGAATTTCATTCGTGATTTCCTGGGATTAGAGCGAAAATCTAAAAACGTCAAATCAGATGTTGAAAAGGGAGTAAACGAGTTACAGCAAGTTATTGTAACAGCTGAAGACCTTCTTCCTCTTTATTCCAAATTAAAAGATCTCACTGAAGAGTTTGAGAGCGAAAGAAAGCGTGTCAGAGAGTACATTGAAAAGGCAGAAGAGTATGAAAAAGAGATGGAGAAAATTAATCAAGAAAAAGCGGAATTAATTGCAAAAATGCAACAACCTGAACAGAATGATATCATTTCAACAATTCATGAATCAAAAATCGAATACTCCGTTCTACAAAGACAAACAGACCTTTCAACAATCTTATCTCAAAAAAAGAGCCAAATCACATCATTAGAGACACAAATATACCAAGTTAAATATCAAATCAACGCTTTGGAAGAAGATATCAAGATATTAAAGCCAACAGCCGAAGAAAATGATTGAAAATTTTCATTTCTTCTTATTCATTGAAAAACACATTGAATTCATTATAGGCTTAGTGAATATGTTTCGAATCTTCAATAGTTTTGTGTACGCAGCTTATTTTTATTGTATGTTTGTTAGTTATTAAATCAGCTTAATCATTTAAAAACATACAATACATAGTTTATATCACAATATTCAATATATGAGATATTAATATAATAAAATCACTCTGTGCGAGATCTCAGATCTTCGATCTTCTTTTGCTTGGCTAAAACTTGTTGCTTCAACAAAGCGCATTGTTGATTCTTTTGTGCCAGTGTCTCTTCTTTTTGTGACAAAAGACGCTGCAGCTTCTTTATGTTCTCTTGTGCACGCGCAAGCAAAACTTGGAGTTCACCATTTTTCATTGACATTTCCTCCATTTGCAGCATCATCTTCTTCACTCTCACGGACTCTTGTGATGATTGAAGAGCTGCCGCTGATGACTGTGTCATCTCTCCAGAAGCATTCAAAGATTTCTTCGAACTTCGGACGTCATCAACTGGTTGTTCAACAAGTTCAAACCCATAAATATCCTTTTTTGTCGATAATTTTCGTTTGAGTTCTTCATTCTCTTTCTCGATTTCTTTATGTTTCTCTTCGAGTGCTCTTAATCTCTCTTTGAGTTTCTTCGCGTATTTCTGGAAGTCCGTTGTGGGTGAAGGAGGTGCAACTGTCTTCGAATTCCAGTCATCTCGTTGCTGTTCAAGTTGCCTAACTTGATCACTAAGTTCTTTGTTTCTTCTTTGCATATAGCGCGTTGTTTCTCTGCTTTCGTCAAGCGCTGCTTCGAGCTGTCTTTTCTCATTCTTCAGTTGTGAAAGTAGCCTTGAAACTTCAATTAGTTCCTCAGACTTCTTTATCTCTGATTGTAATTCTTGTCTGTTATCAAATTCTTGCGCACGTTTCATCTCTCCCACTTGGAGTTCCAGGAATCTGTCTGTCTCGGTACGCATCTGAAGGAGTTTCTCCTGGAATTCCTGTCTTTGCGTGGTCAATTCATTTTTAAGCGTTTCGATTGTGTTTTGGAGATTTTGATGAATTACATCTGAATGCTTTAGTTTCTCGCTCAAGTCTGATATCTTGTGTTTTCTTGTGCTTGCCTTTCTCTGCAGCTTCTCAATAGTTTGCTTGTGGTTCTTGACCTGTGCGCGCCGAATCAAGAAGTCATCTTTCTTCATAGCAACAAGAATTTCCGCTCCGTTCTTCTTAACATATGTTAGGATTGGATAATCGATCTCTTCGATCTCCTCTGCTTCGAATGATGGCACGATAAAGGCCTTATCTGCTTCAATAGTGAAATCATCGATATGAGCAAATGTGCACATTTCATTTGCAAGCGTCTTATGCGGCTTCCGAGCAAATACTTCGCGTGGGAGATCATATGAGAGAACTGGTCCACGCGGCAAAGACATTGGAGAGTCGTAACTTACTCTTCTCTTTCTCATATCTTGTAAGCTGATTCTTCTTTCTTCTTCGCCCTCATTGATCGTATCGAGGGTCTGTCTTGGTGGCTGGAATCTTCTCTGGTTATAGACAGGGATCAGAAATTCTCTGCTCATGTTTTCTGCCGGATCACTATCAGAAACTTCGACAGACATCATTCCGTAGTTTGCGGACTGCAGATTAGATGTCAATTCAACACCTGTTGGAGCACCGCTTGTGCCATCGCTTGGGTTATCAAATGCAGATAGTGTGACAGGAGCAAGGCTATGGACTGGTGTTTGTTCGAATTCATCTTGAGGAGATGGCGTTGTGGAGATATTTGTTTCTGTCTTTCCAACAGGGAATGTATCATTCTTTGAAGAAATACTTGTTTCTGTTCTCGAAGAAGGTGTGAATCTCTGGTTATTCAACGATTGCTTATAGATTTCATTTTGTTGCGTGAGAAGTTCGTTTGCTTTTCTTGCCTTATCCAATTCGTTCTTATAGAGATCGAGTCTCGAATACAAATCGCTAATCTCTTTCTCAAGCTGGTGAATCTGCGTATCACTGTCTTCGCTGATTTGGTTGTCACTTAGCTTCAGCGGCATTCCATCAAACTGAACACCTTCATCGACTGTTGGAATGTGCACAGTTTGTCTCTTTGGAGCAAGAAGATCTTCAGAAGACATTCTTAGTGTCATGTTGTCGTGCATGAGTTTGCCTGAGAACGAGAACAGTGTCTTATCATTCTCGTTAGGGAATATAACACCTGTATCGAGTGGTGGAAGTGGCTGCGAGCGATTCTTTAGCGATTGATTCATTGTGTTATTAAATGGCCGAAGTGTTGATTCATGATCCATAAAAACATTGATGGAAGAGTCCTTATTCTGTTGCTTACTGATAGCCTTGCGCATGATCTTGACGGCTGCTGCATCAGAAACTTCAATTCTGGAGTCATCGACATCATCGAATACCTTCTTTGCGAATTCATTAAAATTAAATGATTCTGGAAGTTCCAATTCAAGAGCAGCGATGATTCGCTCATAAATGCTGATCTGGAATATGTAGTCCGCAATTACAGCCTGACGCTGATAAAGCATCGACTTTAATGCTCTGTTTTCTGATGCTGCTTCTTTGAGACCATATTTTCCACCTTCATACTTATCAATTTGCTTTTTGAGTTCCGCAATCTGCTCATTCTTCTTCTCGTACTTTTTAATTGCTTTTTCACGCTCTTCAGCTTCTTCAACAGCTGCTTTCTTATAAAATTCTAATTGTTGAGTGAAAGTCACGTATTGTTCATTTCCTTGGGCAACGAGTTCTTCAATTTGCTCGCGGTACCTATTAATGCGCTGATCGAGCTCTTTTCTCGAGTCTTTATCAGATTGCAATTCTAATTCTCTCTGATCGAGTTTTTGACGTGTAAGTGTCAACTCACGTGTGCACGACTCGAGCTTAGTCTGAAGCATGTATGATCTTTCTGCTTCTTTCTTTGTTTCTTCAAGAGCGACTGTTAATTGTGTAATTTTGTTCTTTGCTTCAATCAACTCTTTCTGCGTCTGCGCTAATGTAGCGGCGTTCTTTATCGCAGCATCTTTTGTTCGTGGCGTCGTTGCGCTGAGATGACTTCCGTTTTTTTCGTTAAGTTCGTTTTGGAGCAGATCAAGCTTGGCGTTATCTTCCGCTATGCGAATTTCGAGCTGTTGAATAACTGTATTTCTATTTGTGAGTTGATCTGTTAATTCTTTGTTAACATGTAAAATATCTTGAAGTGCGCGATCTAAGTCTTCGATGTGTGACTCATATCTCGTGATGTTATCTGTAAGTTCTTTCTTTTCGCAAAGTAAAACGATTTGATCTTGCTGAGTTTTGACTTTGTACGCTTCATACTCCCCAACTTTACGTCGCAATGACCGAATAGTTTCATCTCTCAGTTCGATCTCTTGCCGAAGCTGAGCATCGCTTTCAGACATTGTGATTCAACAAGCAAACGTACAGTATTTATTTTTGACAATAAACTTTTTACATGTCAAAATAAACCAGAGATTAATTTTACATGGCTTATGAATTTTGACTTTACATAACCAACATTCATCAAGTTGACAATGGGAAATTTGTCAATTTTTTTAAATGATTTTAGCAACTTGTGATTTTGTTGATCATGATCACTTGTGTCGTGAAGGTTATACAATAGCCACGTTCGTATTGCTGATCTTGGTTCTAGTTTTGGCAATTGTTTCGATTGTTTTCTATTTAATTCGAGCTGATTATTCATCTGGTAAAGTTTTGTTTAGAATCACGTTCAAGATCTTAATTGCTGTGTTTACGCTCGGCATTATTACCTTCAACTTCTTCATTCCAACAAGAAACGCTCGTTTAGACAATACAAAGTACTTTTATTTTCAAATATGTGTGCCACAGATAACCATTGCAATTCTTTCAATCTACTTGTTCTTTTATTTATACAAATTCACCGTCCAATTAAATATCAAATTAATTTTCGGTACTTTCAGTTATTATATTGCAGGAATTTACTTTGCTACAGAGGCTCTGTACCAACTTTACTTAGGCACTATAACACCACATAAAAATGTTACATATTTAAATCTTGCATTTGCTACTTGTGCAATTGTTGGTGATGTTTTCAACTTCCTTTTGATTGTGTATCCAATGTTCCTTATATTATTCGCAATTAGAAGACAAGATTCATTAAATTTAATGAGATTCAAGACAATCTTTTCTATTATCGTAACAATAGTTTTCGTACTTTGCCTTCTTGCAAGAATCACTTTTATTGTTCTTGGAGCGCTTTCAAATGATGTTTTTGATTATAATAGAGATTGGGCTTATACACTCTCTGAGTTTATCCAAGACAAAGATTTTTATGGTTTGTACATTGGTCTTATATTTGTTCCTTACCTTGCATTTTTCTTGTTCCAAAGTAATTTCTTGGATGGACTTCTTGATAGCGTTGAAGGTACAGCATCCACAAACTCTGCACAGGGTTCACTATATCTTGAGGCTTCCAAAATGGTTATTAACCAAAATGTCGAATAAAATAATTAATTTGTTTTGCGAAACGTTTTATAAATCACAGTACAACAATAAACATAATCTATATTCACTTCTATAATGTAAATACAAAATTCAATTTTTTTTGCAATCTATTTGATTTTATTAAAGAGCATTAATTAATGCCATAATAATTTCACTTTTTCTAATATAATCTATGCTTTATTTTTAAACAATGATAAGAATTAACAATCTGACATGTAAATTTCAATTATAAATGTTTATGTGTCAACATAAGTTTGACAAATTTTTATTGTCAAAAATGGCCGAGGAAATAACATCAGAGAAAGTTTGTAATTTTTTCCGTTCGATTGCTTCAGATTCTATATCAAACGAAGATAGAGCCAACACTGAAGCGATTCTCAGACAATTATGTGAAGAACCCGATTTTTTAAATGTATTGATTCAAATATTAATAGAAAATCCAGTAGATGATTTCATTCAAATCTATACAATCTCTGTTTTAAATAATTATTGGAAAAAGTTTGCTTGGCCAAAGATTGATTGTGATAGAAAAAATCAAATTGTTACAGAATTAGATTTAATAAACTTTCTATATTCTCCACGTTTTAGCAATTTTATTGACTTCTATTATAGCTTACTAAGTGATGCCAGTATTGAAGTAATTAATGAGAAATTTCAACAAATCAATTCTTTTGAGCTTAACATTGAAAACGAAGATGTAAAACTAAATATAGTCGAAATATTCCTATGCTTTTCAACAGTTTACAAGAGGAAACAGAAAGATAGTGAAGTATATCCATTATTATATGAAAAAATAAAGCCATGGATTAATTTCAGTCAAATAATGAGTCCAAAGAGTTTTGCAATTCTCAATGTCGAATTACAAATCGCTTTTAAATATTTGATCAAGTTTGATTTATATGGCGATGACTTGAAAGAATTGCTTTTGCTTCCATTTAGTAATTATCTTCAAGCTAATCTTGTTGAAATCAACACGCGAGAATTAAGAGATCTGATGATGACTTCTTGCAAATATGTCCTAAAGACGTTGAACAAAACAGCAGAGGATAATATTGATCAAGAATGGGCAAAAGTAATTGCTGAACATATTTGGAATTGCGCTTTTAAGACATATCAACAAATACAAGAAAAAGAATTAGTTGAAGGAATCATAACACAGTTTATTTCCACTGTTGCGGAATTCTTTGGTACTGTTCCAATCAACGATTCAATCTTTAATGAAATATATACAATGCTTGAACTTCCAGAAACAGTTGTTCAAAATTATGTCAATGATCAAAAATCCTTTGTTAAATCTCTTTATTCTTATTCTACAGCTGAAATTAGACCATCACTTTTATATTTTGTTTCTTGCTTAATTCAATATCTTACAGAAGACGTCATTGCAGAAATAGTGAATTCATGCAATATTACTGAAACAGGTGTTACTCTAACAGCTGCTATAGCAAAAGGAATTGGACGTTGTCGAAAAGAAAAGGATCCAGAATTGTTTAAAGTCATAGGAAGCAAACTTCTTTGCATTATAAAAGAACTTCCACTCCACGTAGAAGAATTATTGTTTGGACATGCATTTCTATTTTTACTTTCACAGTTCGTCATAATTGTTCCTGAATCAGGTTATGTTAATAATCTCGTAAATCTTGTGATACTACCAAAAAATTTCCAAAGCCATTATAGTTATCAAGAATTGATCGGATTATTTTCTAAAAATGTTGCAAAGTATCAACCGTATGCTAATATGAATTCCCTTTTAGTACACACAATGAATATGATATTAATGCACAACCATGTTTCTGGATGGAAAACTTTAGCAAAATTTGCATCAGTAACTGAAAATATTGAAATTTTGGAATATTTTCTATCAAATTTAATTCCTTTAATTGACTTTATTATGGATCATATGGATTTCAAAGATTCAGTTATCGCAGCTGCTTATTTTGTATACAAATTAATACCAAATCTTGGAGATGTTGATGAAACAGTAATCAAAAAAATATTTAATTTTATTGAAGTTCTATTTCAAGATGAAAGTTATGTCGAAGATGCATTTAGTTTATTGAGGAATCTAATAAAGCATTATCCTCAACTATGTGATGGCGCAACAACAAATGTTATTTCAGTGTTCCAAGGAGGACAGTATTTCGACTGCATTTGTCTTTTTTGTCGTTTCTTTTATTCAGTGTTGCCTGTAATTTCTTCTGATATAGCTCAAAGTATTTTTAATACAGTTGCTACTTTAATGTCGGAAAGGAAATTGATTGATTTCGAGTTATGCGAATCATTATGGTTGATATCTGCAATTATTCGCAAATTTCAAGATGTTTCATGTGATAATTATGAAGCATTATTGGAATTTATTGTTCCAGAAAATGAACATGGATTTACAAAATCTTCGATCGAATTTGCTTTCGTAGAGTTATCGTCAACATTGTATTCATGCAGAACTTTAGAAATCAGTGAAGAAAACTTACAAAGATTAATTCAAGCACTCAATATGCGATCGTGTCCACATCTTTTTGTTCTCGAATTAGTTGTCAATGCATTTAATAGTGTTGCTGAATCATATCTTCCATTACAAGAATGCTTGAATGCAATTCAACTCAATCCAGAGCAATTTATCTCAAAAGCCAATTATGAAATGAATTTCTGGGCATTGCATTACCATGAGATTGAACAAAGCGATAAAAAATAAGAATAAATCAAGTGATTTATTAATCCTAAAATGTCAAATATCATCAAATTTGCGAATGAAAGAGTATGACAGATGGCGTCAA
Organism: Trichomonas tenax; assembly: GCA_023091735.1. Classification (NCBI taxonomy): domain Eukaryota; phylum Parabasalia; order Trichomonadida; family Trichomonadidae; genus Trichomonas; species Trichomonas tenax. The sequence continues at coordinate 4,633 of JALKBU010001297.1, read as the reverse complement.
ATATGACTCCGATTCATTAAAGAGGGTCCTCGTACAGCTCCATTCCGGTGTTCAAAGTTTTGTTGTTTCGAGATCTGTCGAAGTTATCAATGGAAGGAGTGCTAAAACTTCTGCTTTCTTCTTATGCAAATCATCAATAAGAACAGTAACATTTGAGTCTGGTTCTGCTCTAACAGATCTTCAATCGTTCTGTTTCTCAGAAACATCTGTTGAAAATGTCGATTTTCGAAATTGTCTTTCATTGAGCATTATGAATGAAAACATTTTCTTCAAATGCCAATCATTAAATAATGTTTATCTTCCTCAAAACTTGAAGGAAATCAGAAATTCAGTCTTCGATCAATCGACAATCAAAGCTATCAATATTCCTGATTCTGTTGTGAAATTAGGCATTATCAATAAATGCTCTCAACTAACGTCAATTCAGATATCACAAAGATCAAATTTGACATCAATAAACGATATTTCAAATTCGAACATCAAATACTTTTACATTCCCGAAAAAGTCAGTGAACTAAAAACATTTTCTTTTTGCCCTATACAATCATTTTCGATTCATCCAAGGAACAAATATTATTCAACTGATGGAACGACAATCTTTCATTTCGACAAAACAATGATTTGCTTTGTGAGTACATTTATAACTGATGACTACACAGTCCCAAACTCTGTTAGTGAAATCAAATCGTATTCTTTTGGTGGATTACGCGTTAATAATGTTATTTTTCCAAATCATCCAATAATCATACAAAAACTTGCATTTTGGGTTTCATATGTTAAAAACATTGTAATCAATACAGAAAATGAAATAGAAAGGATTCCTGATAACTGTTTCTCATAGAGTGGCCTTCAAAGCATCGTTCTTCCAGCGAATATGAAAATAATTGGAAAACAAGCATTTAGTCATTGCACATTAGAAAAAATTACACTTCCAAGTTCTTTGGAGTTGATCGATGATTCTGCTTTTTTAGATTGTCAGAGACTGAAAAACATTACAATCCCAATGCAAACAATTGTGAATGTTGGCCCATTTTCTCAATGTTTAAATCTGAACTTAAAATTCGAAAATGAAACAAGATACAATATTGTTGACAGAATTTTCTACTGCGATAGAACAATGGTTGACTACATTCAAGACAGCGATGACAAAAACATAACAATTCCATCAGCTTGCAGAGTGATTCTTTATTCATTCTTTAACACCAAACGTCTTAACACAGTAAAGTTTGATTCTGGAATTTCATATATAACATTTGGTTCATATGCATTCATGCGATCTTCTGTAACGTCCATTGAATTGCCATCATCTTTAATTAATTTGGGTTTGCAATCATTTTACCAATGTCCAAGATTAAAGAAAGTCGTTATTGATGGAAAATTTTCAATGATCCCTGAAAATTGTTTCATGGGATGTTCGAATCTCGAAGAGGTAGTGTTTAGGTATAAAGGATTTACAACCATTATGAAAAATGCATTTTATCAATGCCAAATGCTGAACAAGATAGATCTGAGTGTTGCAACTATTGGTGAAAATGCATTTTCACTGACTGGAATGAAAACAGTTCAGTTGAATTCTAATGTTTACGGTATTGGAAACAAAGTATTCAGCGGATCTTTGGTCAACAAATTGATTCTTGACAACATTGGTGCAGACTTTATTTTACCGTATTCGTTCGTTGAGATGATGAATCTTGAAACAGTTTTGATTCTCGGAAACAATGTTCACATCATTGGATTATATTCATTCTCTTCGAACACAAATCTTCGTAGATGCACGTTATGTCCATCAATTGTCGAAATCGATCAATATGCGTTAAGTGGATGCATTTCTCTGTCCGATTTCGTCATCCCTCAAGGTTCATCTCTCTCCACTGTCCAAGGGCACGCATTCGAAGACTGCAAGTCTCTTCTCTCGATCAATGTTCAAGACACAGAGAATTTCGCTTTCAAGTACGGATCTCTCCTCTCTGCAAATATATCAAACTTGATCATTTTCCTCCCTACGAGCAAACAGAAGACATACATCATTCCTTCTTCTGTCGTCTCCATCAACGATTACGCATTCCAAGGATGCGCATTCCTCAATACAGATTATCATCAGAAGGATCGGATTCAGTGCATCCGAAGGCTGCACGAATTTAGAGCGTCTTATCATCCCAGACAGCATCATCAGTGTCGGAAATCTTGCATTCAGTGGTTGCAACAAACTTAAATGTGGCCATGTTCGAGGAGGAAATTCTTACAAAAATATTCTTATTGAATCAGGAATTCCAACATAAGCGTTCGACGCAGGATGCAGTTTATTGTTTGCATTTAGTGTTTACAGAACTTGCGCAATAACAATACGTTCATATTTGATCAAATCAATTCTAATATCTCCTTTTATTATAATCTAAATATTAATTGTTGTTTATTTAAATAATTTGATATACTGAATATATATGAAGAGATTATTTGAAAATCAAAGAAGGTCCAATAATATGTGTGATAAAATTATAGAAATTTCGATCACAAACGAATGAAATCGTGTTCTGAATATCTTTGCATTCATTTTTAGTACGGCACAAACGAATGAAATCATGATTCTCGAGTGTGTCATTATATATGTTGATTGTTGTCACATTTCCATCAGCTGAGAATGATGATATAAATGAATCTTTAACTGTTACAGATAAATTTTCATATTTAATTTCCTGCAAAAGATTTTCGTCAGTTGTAAAATTTTCATGAAAACTAAAAAACAACCAATTAACATCATTATCTTCAAAATCACAACATTCTATTGAACTATTTGGAAAAAATAGCAATACATCGAAGCGACTTTCAATAAAAACACATTGTTTAATTCTAAAATAATTAAATTGTTTTGATAAATCTTGAGCAAGCATAGCTGAACAGGATTCAAGAGAAAATAAACCTCCAGTTGGGTTTTGTTCCTTAAAACCCCTATTGTTCCTGAAATTAGAAAACGATATTTTATCATTATCGTTATTACATGCAAAAAATATTAAAGCGCCATGAACCCGATTGTTTGTGATGTTAGAATTCGAAAAAAGAATAATTCCATAACTATGCTGAACAACAAACGTACTTTCTTCATTTCCGCATTCGGATATAGAAATGCTTTCACAATAGTCAATATTCGCGCAAAATTGCGCATATGTACTGCAATATTGTGATTCACAAGATTGATATGTATTATATTGCTGTACGCTAGAGCCTTCCTGATTGTTACATTGAAAACAGGCAGCATCCATGTTAGTTGAAGCGTTGCAGTTCCTAAATGTACAAAATTCCATAAGAACTTTTATTGGAATATATTCTGACTCAGCAATAGCTAAAAGCCTCGAATATCTAATTTGGTCGATAGAAACTGCTGTAGATTCGGATATAGAAATGAATGAGCAGTATGCAATGTGATAGTTATCATGTGATCCCGTTATACAGATGATAGATGAGTTCCAGAAATGTGTCTGTGGATTATCATCGATTTCGTAGTATTCTGTCCACCCTCTGTGAAAGAGAGACAAAACTGTGTTATTAAATTGTTGAAAAACCTCAAATTTCGCTGTCAGAAAAAATATCCTGCGAGCAATTGCCCAAAAGTGACATCCAACAGTACATTCTCATTACATCTCACTGCTATTCCAACAGTACACTACCTGTAGAATAAAAATCAACAAAAATTTCAAAATTTCCTTTGCCATGAACAAGCATTTAACGTTATGTTATGTTCATGTTAAAAACACTATGTCATGTAAAGTTTACATGTCAGTTTTGTTTATATAAAATTCGAGATATAAATAAGGTTATCAGCAAGATCTACATGTGTATTGGAAATGTGAAGTACTATGTAATGGCATATGCGAATATATATCATGCTCGATGAGCCTCTGAAGTAATTTATAGAAATAAGTGAGGTGAAGGTGTAAATATATTTAAAAGATATAAAATTGCAGAGACTGAGCTCCGAAATCAAACACAGATATCCAAATGGATGATAGATACGAAATAGATAAAGTTGAATTTTGCTGATTTTTAAGAGTTCAAGTAACCTGTAAAGAAAAATGAAAGAAAATGTGGAACCTTATTCTAAAAAGGAGTGTGAGTAAAAAAAATTACACTCTCCTATCTATCCACTTTTTGAGCGGGTGGTCAAATAGCAAGGCGAGGCAATCACCCACTCGAGAGTCGGCAGAAACTGGTCGTCTCACAGATGACTCAGATGTCCAAGTTTTCCCAGGAGATTGATTGCATTTGTATATTGAAATTTATTATTAGTTCCTTTATCATGCTATTAATTGAATATCATTTCTCCATAGTTAGTGGATACTATTTATATTATTAGTTAGAATGACTCAAATATGCTGAAAAAATTTCTCTGATCAAAACAAGAGATTTATTTTTTTCAAACATTTAAGAGGGACAAAATGAAATCCGAATAATGACTTGGATTTTATAATTATTACATAATGAATACTGATTGAGCAAATCGTTAAAATAGATATTTTCAATTTTTTTCATTCATTTTTGAAAAACGTTAGATTAAGGAGTATTACATAGTGAAAATGTTCCACATTATGAAAATATTTAATTTCAAATACATCCAATGAATTACATTAAAGTTTTTACT
>JALKBU010001296.1:0-12997 GCA_023091735.1 Trichomonas tenax | reverse complement strand
GGGGGTATTAACTTTGTGTGTTCGCATTAAAATTAAAAAAAAAAAGCTTAAAACTTTGGATTTTGTTTTTTGGAGACAGGATGTTAGATGTTTACTCCGATCTTATTTTAAAAATTAAATTAATTTTTTTTTATTTAAATTTTTTTCAAAAAAAAAAAAAAAAAAAAAAAAATACAATTGGAAAGAATATGAATATAAATGGGATTTAATGGTCATCAATGATAAAGATTGCATTCATTATATTTATCTTTTATTACAATGACATTGATTTTGCTATATCATAAATAATTTGTTGTCGAAAGGAATTTCGATTTGAACTTTTGAAATCAGATTTCAAATCTGAATAACTTTGTATTTTTATTGCACAAAGGTTAGTTAAGATATTTCATAAAGTAAAGTGTTTGGGTTTAGTTTAGAATAGGCAAAAATGATGAAAATTTTGTAAATGTGACCAAAAATGTGACAAGATTTTTGAAAAATGTTTGGAGAGGTCGTTTCTGGCGACAATTCATGGGCAGAGCTCTCCCAAACAGACCAAATAGAGTTTTTCGCGCTCAAGAAATACTTCAACACGTACAAAAAACCATACGGAAAAGATGTTCGAGCACAAGTTTTTCGAAGGGAACTATTTATTCTCCTTTCATACATCGACAAAGACTTATCGAAGCGTGCAAGTAAGTGTAAGATCATCGGAATCTCATTTCTCGGTCCTTTTATTTGCACTAATACAAGTTTATTGGCAAACTTTATTGGTCGATCAAAATCTTCGATAAACGCCGGTTTGCAGCAAATGGGTCTATACGCTGTTAAAGATAAAAACATTTGCAGACAAGTTTTGGCAATTGTGATGCCCCAACTCACAGGAAACACTTTCATGAAGCAGTGGAGTGTTAGAGCTGTATCAGAGAACTCTCCTTTCTGCTACATATCACGCTTTACATCTCAGCTTACTCCAACGCTTAACAAAGATGTTCTTGATAAGCCTCCTGCTCCAGTAACACCACAGACGCAAGGAGAACCCATATACGTTGAAGACAATGAATTTATGGAATTTGATTTTTCAATATTAGACAATCCTTTCGAATAACTTGTTCCTTTCTTCTGTTTGTAACTAAATATTACTTGTTCGGCATTCTATCTAAATTTATCAAAATTTATTTTTTGATTTAAAATTTGAACAAATAACTCTTTATGATTAGATATTTTTCAGTGTGGATATGAATAATTTAATGTGAATTTTGTTGGTTATTACTAAAAAAAATCATAAAAAAGGTTGTTCATTTAAGCGTTTCGCTTTCCATTTATGAGTTTTGGAGGTTATTTTTGAAGTTTGTCGGATTATTTTCATTTCTCAACTAAAAAAAAATTTTTGATGTTATGTTTTATTACTTTTTGCGCTTTTAATTGGGCGACGAAATCGATCAGATTACCATCAATTCCTTCATCGAAAGACTTTTATACATACGAAATGCAATTTTATGATCCAAATGTTGAAATTTCGATCTCAAATACAACATTGGCTTCGATTATTAACATTTACCGAATAGAAAACTATACAACAGTGAAATTAAACGTCACTGCGTATTCAGATGTTCGCGATTATTTAAATATTTCACTTAAAAATTCGACTGGAGAAGAAAAAATCATCAAATTAAAGTTTTCACAGATAAACTACGTTCATGCCAAAGTTTCATCGCCATATTTATATTTAAATCAGTCCATTGAGTTCCTACAAATTAATGCGAGCGATAATCATAAAAAACAATTTGCATATATACCTTTTGAGTGGATAAATATAACATGTGAAAACAATGCTTTATCATTCTCAAAGAATTTATGTCCAAATATCACTCTACCAATGAATTCGTATTTTTTAACAACGAATTCGATTGGAAAGATATACTTTAGTGTCAAAATTCTTGATACATCTTCGAAAAACATCAAAATTACCGCTTGTCAATGCATTTTCTTGCCAAAATCAACGATTTACATTTCCGATCTTCTTCCATCTTCGATTTATATCTGCAGCATAAATCTCTCTACAAAGGAATGCATGACTAAAGTCGATCCGTCATATTTTAAAATCACAAACTCAGATAACTCTGTGATCGAATATTCTCTTAAAAATAAAGAGATTAAGTTCAAACCCTTGAGTATGGGGCATTCTACACTTAAAATATACTTCTCCGATTTATCACACAACTATCTTTCCGCAGAGATTTTCGTCACAAAACCGAATTTTGTTGTCGCTGATGAACAATGGATATTAGTTGGAAATAATCCTGATTTCGAGCGTTTTGATGTTTACGATGCTGAAGAACACAAAATAGAGCATCCAAACAATCGAGTTGTCGTTGGAAATTTCTCGAATACGATTGATGAAACGCAAATTATTGAAGCTTCAATTTTTAATTTGAATTTTACTTTTACGATTCATTTCGTTAAAAAAGCGTCTCTAAAACTAGAAACAGCACGTTTGCCTGTGAAGCAGTCAGGATTTAAGTTCGAAATAATCAATGGAAGCGGAAACTTCAGTTTTAGTTCAGATAATATCAATATTGCAATTATTGATGAGAATGGATTCATTACTGCAAATCAAGTTGGTGAGACAAATATAAATGTTTATGATATCAATACAGGAAGCAAATCTTCGGCATTAGTTATTGTTGAAGATATCCTCAGCGCGAGATTTAACATGACAAGATTCGAAATGAATGTTGGTGAACAAATCAATATTTCATTCTTTGCTTTGGCAATGTCTGGACAAGTTTTCACGTATTTCCTTCCAGATGCGATTATTTCTTTGAACGAATCAGTGATCAACAGTTCATTCTGCTGCGTTGGACCTGGTTTTGTGAGAATACAGATGTCTTGTGGAGACTCAAACTCGACTGAATTATATTCGGTTATAGAGCCGCTGAAAACAATTGAAAAAATCACTGGTTTCTGCGATAATGTTTTTGATCTTCAAATAAACGGTGGACCACAGCATTGGGAAGACGCTGAGCCGCCTAATTATTATGTTTTCTGCGGCAATGATGAAGGAATCAAAGTTTATAATTCGAAAGTTAATTTTTCGGACACTTATCGCGGAAATTGCACTCTAAAGGTATATAATGATGCAACAGAAAATAACCCGATTCCATTAATCCACGAAAGCACTTTCGAAGTGAATGTTGTGAGAATTGCTAAAGTTGCAATCGTTATTACAGATGAAACAGCCAAAATTCAATCAACAGACTGCGGAGTCGTTCGTTCACTCGAATATAGTGAACCACAGGAATTTTTGAGGTTCTGGAGAGTTTCCATTCCATGTTTCAAGATTCCGCAGTTCAGTTTATATTTCTTCGATGAAAATGAAACTGTTGTTGATATAGACAACATAACATCGATTCACGGAGTTTTGTCGAGTGGTAAAAAGATTCAAGCGCCGCTTTTAACGCCATTAAATGAAGTCGCAACATTCAAATACAAGAAAGGAAATTTATCGGCATCAATCGCTGTCAAACCTTTATTTAATCTAAGTGTCTCTGAAGAGCTCGTTTTGATGAAAGATTCTCCTGTTCCTGAAGCAGTTATCACTGGTGGCAGCGGAAGATATAACATGACGAAGCTATCGAAGAACTCAATAAGAGTTGATGATATTTGCGTTCCTGAATTTTCTACATTGATCAATGTTGTCTACAGCAAACCTTACAAGATTGTCGTCACTGGTCCAAAGAGATGCGCTGTTGGATATTCAATTGATCTTTCAGTCAATATTTTCAATTACAAAGGCAAAAAGTTCCACGATTCAGTTCTCAATTTTGCGAATATAACTATTGCTGATCAGCCTGTTATCAACGGAACATTTAAATTCTCGCCAACAGAGCCGGGCGTGTTTAAGTTAGAAGCAAAAGTTGGCGATATTTCTTGTATCTACAAAGTCATTGTTTTCGAGAAATTAACGATGAGTTCATCATCAGAGATCGTTACATTTCCAGGAAGATTCGTCAATATTTCGTTCACAACGGGACCTGTCGACCTTATTAAGTATAAATCGATGGACAGCGATATAATAACTGATGATTTGTTCGCTGTTTTACCAGGAAAGACAACAGTCAGAGTCTATATCGATGGGGCCGAGAACTTCAGTTTTATTGATATCTCGATTGTCGTCACCAATGTCACTGATGTCATTATCAAGTCTTCATCTGAAGTATTCATTTCTGGAGCGATGACCGTTTTCTCTGCATTTGCGGTGACAGAAAAAGGCGAAATTCCGGTCGATGACGTGAAATGGAAAGCAGACTTTCCAATCAGAGTTTTAGGAGGGAAAGCATACGCGAAGTTCATCAAAGAAGGATCTTTCACAATCAATGTGAGGTTCTATGGAATCGTTCATTCAATGCCATTAACTGTTGAAGAGAAACTTCAATCAGAAACATTTATTTCTCTTCCAATAGGAACAAACCATTATATCGCAACAAACGGATATTGTTATCCCGATATATTCGAAGCGAACGAAATTGGAGTTTTTAGCGCTGAATGTAGGAAAGGAAAACAAACACAGAACGTCACAATAACTGTTTCGAAACCTACAGAAGCATTCATTGAACAAGATGGAGATTTGCTGTTTGTTAAATTAATCGATGCCAAAGGAAACTATTATGATGCATTTAACGGAACAACAACGAAAATTAATGCAACATTCGATGTTGTCGATGGAGGATATAAAGTTTATGACCAGAAAACAGTTGAAATAGAAATATTCAACGACCTTTTCAGTTTTTACGCGATTGTTCCAATTCACGACTCGGCTCTTGATTTGCCTGATTATCTGTTTCTCGGAGAAAGCGGGCAACTGAGTTGCACAGATTTAGTTGACTGGAAATCATCTTCTCGAAGTTTGTCTGTTTCAATGACAGGAAAATTTGTCGCCAAAAAGACAGGAACAGCAACAGTGCAATGTTCACAGCACAACAAAGCAAACACAACAGTCACGAAACTTCTTGGTGCAGAAGTTTTCCCGAGCAGTGAAGAATATGTCGAAGTAAGACCAATTTTCTCAAACGGCAGGAGAGAGAGAATGGATCGTTTGTTCAGTTTCATCGATTGCTCCTGCGGGTACGAAATGTGTATTAGAATCAATGAGAGATACATTTGTCCAGTGTCCGATGTTCTAAATGTCTCCGTGACAAAGAATATTGGAACTCATAGAAATCTTCCAATTCTTTGGAAGTAATTTTTTTGTTTTTATAGATTTTTATAAATATGCATTTTGATGTATAATATATAAATAACACAAAAATTTTACTTAACAAAATAAATATAATTAAAAATTACTGTTTCTTTGATGTTTTCTTCTTCTTTTCTTTCTTCGGTTCTCCGAGCAGTGGCACATCAATATCGAATCCGCGGATGTGCGCTGGCTTGAACTGTGGGTCGTATTTAACTGCTGTTGGAGATGCGAGTTTAGGCTGTGATATTGGTTCTGTTGGTCTCGAAACTGTGAACAATGGATTGTCTACCTCTGAATATTTCGATGTTGGGAAGTCGACAGTTGACAAAACAGAGGATTTTTTCGAATGATCGACAAAGAATGCTTCGCTGAGCGATGAAGCATCGGATCTCGATTTCTCGAGTGGAGGAGGTTTGACTTTCTTCGTGACTTGTTGCTCAACGCCAGAGATTGATGACGAAGTCGCTGAGGTCGTGTGTGATACTGTGTGCCTCGATCTTTCATCGAGAGAAACCAATTGAGGAATGTCATCACCTTTAATTGGATTTTCTTCGACTGCTTGACTCGAAGAACTCTCTGTGTGCTGAGGAACTGATTTCGAGTTTTCATCATTCTCTGACATTTCATTCTTTTCTTCTGGTTTTTCTTCGACCTTCTCATCTTCATGTTTCTCTTCTTCGTGTTTCTCTGATGAAGATTTTTCGTGTTTCTCTGATGAAGAAGATGATGAATGTTTTTCTTCTTCTTCGATTTCCTCTTCATCATCTTCATCCTCCTCTTCTTCGTTGTAAGACTGAGGTTCATTCGTGTTAGAAACTCCGTTGTATTCTTCAGGAACCTTCGATTCTGTATTTGTTTCATCTTTATCACTTTCAGACTTTGATTTGGAATCTTCATCTTTTTTATCACTCTCTGATTTGGATTTAGAATCATTTGTTTCTTCTTTATCGCTTTCTGATTTAGTCTTTGATTCATCTTTAGTTGTTTCTGTTTGTTCTGTTTTTTCTTCCTCTTCATCATCTTCTTCTTCATATTGTGTTCCTGTTGCATTCGTTGTTTCTTTTGTTGTCTCTTCAGTCTTCGTTGCTTCTTGAGTTGTTTCCTCTGTTTTTGTTGATTCTTCATCGCTTTCTGATTTAGATTTACTTGATTCAGAATTAGACTTTGTGTTTTCTGTTTCTGATTTCTCTTCTTCTTCGATTTCTTCCTCCTCTTCAAGATCCTCTTTTTCGTAGCTCTCGCTTCCTGACTTCTTTTCTTCTGTTGTTGCGACTGTTGTCGTTAGTATATCCGATTCATCATTCGTTGTGTTGTCTTCTGTTGTTGTTGGCTTTTCTTTGATCTCAGAGTCGAGAGTTGGCGCCTTAATCCATTTTGGCTCTTCTGAGTCAGTCGAAACTGAAACGAACTGGAAAACTTCTTCTCCCGATTCAACATTCGACACAGTGATGAATTCAGCATCAGAACTTGCGTTGATGATAATCATTTCTCTATCGTTCTCAGGCTGTGATGTGTTAGTTGTCGTTGTCTCTTCTTCGTCATATGTCTCCGAAGGCTTTGGAATTCCCTTGCTGACTCTGCTGTAGTTCATGATGCTCTCCAGAGAGTGCTGCGATGAATCATATTTGATCGAATATTTTGCGGATGAATCCATTGATGGCGTGAAATCGATCTTCCGTGATTTCGTCTTCTTCTTTGGCGTTCTTCTTTCTTCTGTGTAATAATCATCGTCGTAATAGTAATCATCGGAATAACGATAATGACAATGTGGTCTGCGATTCCTTCTGCTGTCTCTCTTTGGCGATGGACGGCGTCTTGGCCTGTAATCGTCTGAATAGTCATCATAATCATCATCATAATAATAATCATCGTAATAGTAATCATCAGATGGTCTACAGCGTCTATTGCGATCACGACGTCCTCTGCGGTCTTCGTAAGTATCTTCATCGTAATAATCATTATCCCTTCTCGATCTTCTTCTGCTTCTGTTCCTATCGTAATCGTCATCTCTTCTCTTTGATTTTCCGTGTTTGCGGCTTTCGTAAGTGTCTTCTGTTCTCTTCTTTCTCTTCTGTTTGTCGCGATCGTCTGTTTTGTATTCGTAAGTGTCTGTTGTTGATGATTCGTCTGATTCTTCGCGTGATTTCGTGTGCTTTCCTTTAATGTCGGTGATTTTTTCGATTCCTTTTAATATATCTGGAGATTTCATCTCGAATTTGATGCTCTTGTTTTCACCTTTAGTTTGTTTTTCATCTTCTGGTTTGTTTTCTAGTTTCGGAGGTTCTTCGATTTTGATGCTTTTGTCTTCTTTATCTGATTTGTCGCTCCTTTCTGATGTGCTTGATTTCCTCTGTCTGAGAGTCCTTCCTGGCTTCTTTGGACTGTCCTTTGGCTTCTCTCTGAAGATTGGAATCAGTTCTCCTTCACTTGATTCTGTGAGAAGATCCTCAGGAATGTGGATCATTCCAGAAGGAGTAATTCGCTTAACTTTCTTATCCTTCGCACTCTGGAATGGGAATATCTTGACTGGCGTCGATCTTTCGATTCTTGATCTCGGGAGAGGAAGAGATTGATCTACAGCCCCGATTGTTTTCTCTGTATCGCTTTCATCCTCAACTTTGCGTTTCTTGACTGGCTCTGTGTATTTTTCTATTGTTCTCTCTATCTTTGAGTCATCAGAGTCTGTGTCATCGATCGTTGTGAGAGTGACGTGTTGCTGCGTCTTCAAGATCCTTCCATAAATACCGCCAATCGATGGAAGCCTCAAGTTTAGATCCTGAGTGATCTTGTTTTGATCTTCGATGCTTGCAACAGATCTTCCGTCAACGCTGCCGAAACCGTATTGGCGCTGTGCTTGCGATGGAACAGGGCGAACGATGAGACTTGAAATGATTGGCGTATCGTTCTCAAGGTCATCATCTCTCTCCATTTCAGCAGCAGCAACAGAAGCAGCGAGTTCTGCTTCGTCATCGCTGTCGAACTCCTTTGGTGAAAGAGGCTCTGGCTCTGGTTGACACATATAATATGGACTCCTTGGTGGCGTTTTGAGCAATTTTCGAGAAGCTTTCTTTGATTGCCTGATTTCTTCTCTGAGTTCTCTCTCTGAAGAATTCTCGTCTTCTTCGTTGTCTTCTTCCTCCTCCTCTTCCTCGTCTTCTTCCTCGTTTTGCTCTGGTAGAGGAAGAATGACAGTCGGAGGCTTCGAACTTGTTTGCGAAGAGCCATCGAGAACGATGATCTCCTTCCTTCCAGATGCCGATGTTTTGTCTGATGGCTGCGGTGTATCGACGACAACAACCGGGGTGGCAAGTGGAGAAGCATTTGTCTTTACAGCCATTGAAACAGCACTCGATGCATCGTTCATCAACGCATCGATCTTCTGCGGCTGAACTTCCTTCTTTTCCTTGATCGAAGTTGATGACGATGTTTCATCACTGACGTCGATTCCGCCTCTGCTCGAGTTGTCAGCGTATGAGCTCTTCTGGGAGACAGTGAGAGCGTTTGTTGGATCCAAAGGCTTCGAACTCATTACATCATTGCTCTTAACGCCAACATCAATAACCACTTTGACTTCGGGCTTCTCATCGTTCTGTGGAGCAGTAATGACGACTTTTTGTGTTGGCTCTGATGCAATAACTTTCTGTGTTGGTTCTGATGCGATGACTTTCTGCATCTGTTCTGGCTCTGTGACATTATGTGGCTGCTCTTCTTCCTTTGGTTCTGGAGGAACTTCTTCCTTCTTTTCTTCGGCCTTTTCCTCTTCCTCTGGGTTCTCTATTGGAGGAGCAGGGATTGGAACGAAGTTTGGCTTCTTCCTGATTTTGTGTTCCTGGATGATGAACTGCAGCCAATCCGGTGTCTCGAATGGCGTTTCGCTTGGTATTGTCGGAGGAATGTCGACTTCTGTGTAATGTTTGCATTGTTCGTCAGCGAATGTGTTGCTTGTTGGCTCAACTTTCTGCTGGTGGAGACTTGATTCGTATCCAGTCGATGGCTGGAAATCGAGGCACTCGTATGGGTCACGCGTTGGCAGAGGACGACGAGCGATTGGGAAATTGGACAAATAAGTTTTGAAGTTCTTCATGTCACCACCAAATTCGTGATAATAGTCAGCGCGAACATAACTGTCACTAGGAACCATTCTCTTTGCTAAGTTATTTCTGAACTCCATGAGCTTAGTTACGTCTTCGTCCTGGAGGCGGAAGAAGTCCCAAACAGGAGGCATTATTGCGAATATCGAATCTCTTTTGAGGAATGTTGTATTGTAAAGATCGTAAAGTGTTTGCCTGTCTTCTATTGCTGATTTATCGCAATTGAATTCACCAAGAAGTGGAAGTTTGATTTCTCTAAGTTCCTGCGACTTCAATGGTTGTCCGCAAACTGACAAAGAGACAATTGATGGAATTCTTTCGATCTTCAGTAAAATATCTGAACCTAACTGTGTTTTCTCGTCTGCGTTGATTGCGAGGCCCCAGAGAGGAACTCCGAGGATTCCCAAGAAGAATTCATCGATAACTTTTTGTGCTTTCGTAGTAAAACAGCGAGAAATGTCGAGATATTTGAGATTTGGCGATTTGACGAAAACTTGAATAATTCCTGGAATAATTTGCGGAACTATTGGATTTCCGGCCCAATTCAATTCGTGCATCTTCGAGGTGAACGGTGTCTGGTTTTTCTCGAAGAACGTCATCCAATCTTTGAGAGTAATGTCTGTATCTGAGATATCCAAAACAAAATTGATTGGATGCTGATTTAATTTATTCATAGTGAGTTGAAGTGTTTTGTAGCTGAATGATGAGCCAGAGAACTCGAAGCGCTTAATCGTTGGACAGAAAACAGGGTCCGGAATATCAGTCATCACGCAATTAGAAAGAGAGAGATGCGTGAGATACTTAAACGGAAGTGTTGCGACTTCTTGTGTTATGAGGATCTTAGGATTCCATAATTCGATGGAATACTGCGAAAGGAACTGAAGATTCGATGCAGCATTGAACAAGGCCATGTATACCGCGTTTTTCTCTTTAGGATCTGTTTCTATGTGACGTATAATTAATACTTCGAGAGCTCTAAAACAGTGATACGAAGAAATGATTTTTGCGAGTTCCTTTGCGCATTTTAAGTTGAGTCTGCATCCGTCGATCTCCAATCGCTGGAAATTGTTGCGATAAAATCTGAATTCCATCAAAAACTGGATTAAGCGTACAGGATTTGTAAAACAGCGAACTATAGACAGTGAGTTAACAATTGCTGTCTTAATTTTGCCAAAACGACCAACTTCGAAAAAAATATCTTCATAATCGAGCAATTGAATTGTTCTGATTGAACGTGATATCTTCATTATCTGCTTAAGCATTAAAGCGACGTTTTGTGGTGCGAAATTTTGACAGCAAATTGTATTTATGCTTCCTTCGTGTGCAATTGTGTATGAAAGCTGTTCAGTGCCTGTAGGCTGTATAGCGGAGTTGTCTATGAAGAATGTCGTCCTATTTGAGTTCTCATATATCTCAAAAGCGCATAAATGTGAAGTTTCTTTTTGTTGTTCGAAAGCGGTGCAAATATTTCTATATCTTGACATCGTAAGATGTTTGCGACGCTCCACATGAGGGACTTTCGGCTTTTTTGGAAACTCTAGCAAAGCGATTTCGTGTGGAGCAGAACTTCCTGAACAGAAGAGAGCTGCAGACTCAATAAGACCTTCAACAACAACAATTAAGTCCGCTCCTTTGAACTGTATTGGTTTTTTCTTGTGAAACGTGAATTCTAAAGTTTCTTTATCGATATATTCAATTTGTTCAACGTGTAAAATAAAAATGAGTTGCTTAAGGTTGATGCCTATTCCCAATATGCCTGTTCGAAAAAAGTAGAGGCCTCTTCTCGTCGCTGCGAGGATGCAGGATTTGTCTTTCCCTTTAGAAGAGAGCGTGGTGCACTGTGCCGCGGCGAGAATGATCTTATCGAACTCTGGGATCAGTTTCCGTATTTTGTCTGGATTGACTAAGACCCGTTTATAGTCATCCATGTCGAGATTTTAGAAAATTAACTCAGAACGTTTGTGAAAAAAAAACCTAAAAAAAATCTTTTATTTGCTATATTTAGAATCTATATATTGCATAAATCAATTATAACATGATGTCAGTTTGATATCGCTTTTTGTTCTTCAAGATATTAAGTGATAAAAATAGTTTTTGGTATAACTAAATTCTATAGTTGAAATGTTGATTAGGATTAAAGTTATTTTTATTTAAATTAGCTTTTAGAGGTATAAAAAGGAGATTTTCAGGGAAAATTTTGGACAAATATATTTTGTATATAATATAGTGATTATTTTCCTCTTCAAATTCAATAAGTAATTTTGTTTTAATATTAACATTATCTGAAAGTCTAGTTCAAAAAGACAAATGTAATCCTCCCTAACTCAGTTGGTTAGAGTGTCAGACTGTTAATCTGGAAGTCGTGTGTTCGATCCACACGGGAGGAGATTTTTTGAAAATGTTTTTTCCATTTCCGTTCCCATACAGTCGAGCAGTAAGGTCCGTAGACCCTAGGCAAGACGCCAGTTCAATTTTTAGCGAAAAATATTTCGCATTATTAGAAGCCGCATATGATATTTCCCCGGAACACCCGGATTTTTCACGATTATCTGTGGACGCTGACCCTCCAGAGCCACCTGATGCAGGTGGTTGTCAGCCAAACCCAGCAGATTCTTTATTCTTATATCTTTCAAAGAACATTCATTACTTTAAGGTTAAAACCACTTCAAAATTTTCAAAGGACAAGTACTTATATCAGCCGCCAGACGGAAAGATCACCATCAACTCCATGGAGGATGACAGTCATGAATATAGCGAATTTGTCCAATTTATCATTGTTTTAGATAATCGCGATGAAAACTCTCAAGTGGTCACTCTAAATATTACGCTACTATTGGAGCGCCAGGCGCCAGAAGAAGATACTGATGAAATTTTCTCTCAAAACCCCGAAATTAGTCCTCCGTTCATCTCATGGATGAATAAAGACGAATTTAAGGCAGTAATCAAAGTTAGTAATATGATGTTCGCATAATCCACGACTGCGCCGTGGCTTCTGCGAACATCTATTTAAATATATTTACAGAATTAGTTTTACAAGTTAGGTCCCCCCATATAGAAAATAAATTTTTGAATTACTTACAAAACTAACGTTAATTTTATTTTAAATATTATGACTTTATAAAATGTATTCAGTTTTGAAAATAATTTATGACAAACTAACTAACTAACTAAGAAAAGAAAGCGAAAAGAAATTGGGGAGTAAGAAATTTTGAAAAATAATTTTAGTGGTTATGAGAGAAATTTATTTAGAAATTAGAAAAAATAATTTATGACAAACTAACTAACTAACTAAGAAAAGAAAGCGAAAGGATTTATGAAGTAAGAAATTTGAAAAAATAATTTTAGTGATTATGAGAGAAATTTATTCTGATTTCTTTTCTTCCTCTTCTTTCTTCTTTTCCTCTTCTTTCTTTTTGTCTTCTTCTTCCTTCATTCTTTTTGCGATCCATCTCGGATTTTTCTGACGACCTGCAGCAAGTGCTGCTAATTGTTTTTCTGTACACTTACGTTTAGGCTTAACGGTTTTTTTCTCCGTTACTCCTTCATCATCTTTTTCATTCTTTTTCGTCTTTCTTGTTTTCGTTGTTGCTTTGAGTTCGTGACCTTCGGTCTTGAAGCTAAGCTCCTTTAATATTTCTTCCTTTAATGTCGCTTTCAAAGTTTCGAAGTCTGTCATGTTTTATAT
>JALKBU010001295.1:0-13025 GCA_023091735.1 Trichomonas tenax | reverse complement strand
TAAAAAGGGCCATCGCTCCTTATTAGGGAATTAAAGATTTCATTTATTTCAAAATCAACGTTAATTTTTTATTTTATATATATGATATAATTTATTTTATCATTAGTGATAGAATTTATGATATCATTAGTGATAGAATTTATGATATCATGTCATGTAACACTAACAATTTCATTTATGTTATCATGTGTGACTTAAACTATGTCAAGGTGAAGAGGTGAGATCTCACCCGAAAACTCACCTATGGCAAAAATAATTTTAACATAAGCTTATTCAGTCTTCTTCTGTTCTTCCTTCTTCTTTGCTTCTTCCTTAATTCTTTTTGCAATCCATCTCAGATTCTTCTGTCTTCCTGCTGCAAGAACTGCTAACTGCTTTTCACTACATTTACGTTTAGGTTTAACTTGTTTCTCTTCCGTTGGAGTGAATCCTGCATCTGTCTTTTCTTCTGACTTTTTATTCTTCTTTGGTTTCTGTGTTGCCTTGAGTTCATTTAATATTTCTTCCTTCAAAGATGATTTAAGAGCTTCGATGTCTGTCATGATTTATTATGGGATAAAAAATTAAAAATATTATTTTTAACTCAGATTAAATATGAGCTTGGGTCGATCTGAAAGAAACTCGATAATCATTAATGACGCAAAAGGAATCCAACATCCATTATATTATGTCATGAAAGACAAAAACGGAAACATTCAGGTTAGAAAACGAAAAGTTCCATTACCTACAACAACTACTGAAGATAAGAATGAAGTAAAGACTGAAATAAATAATGAAGTAAAGAATGAACCCGCAACTGTTCCCATCTATGAATCAGTGACGAATAAAAAGCTTCTCGAAAAAATGCTTGAAGTACTTGAACGTAGTACTGAATCAAAAGACATGAATAAAAATTCTGTTGAGCGTCAAAAGGAAACAGAAGAGAACAAGCAATTCGTTTCTAACATAGCTGAAAAGTAGAGAAGACACCACAAGAAAAAATGCTAGAATGCATGTAATCAAACATAGAAATGATAACAACATAAATAAAGGGAAAATGAAAATCAAACATAAATAAACTTTTATAACATTATAAATGAGTTCTACAAAATCGAGTGCATGGGTATCAGCATCTAATTCCAGACAAGCATCACCTCAGAAATCACAGCTTTTATTAAATCATAAACGAATTCGTAGGGTTGCACCTTATGCATTAGCGGCAAGTGTTCCATTTGTTCTATATGGAGCGTATAAAGGAATGAAGCACATTATAAAACCCAGTTCTGCATCTCAATCAAAAACGAATGTTAATTTTTCAAACTTAATTTAAAAATAATTTTTTATTTTTATTTTATAATAAATGTCGGGTAAATTAAATCAGAAGCAGAAAACAAAAATGCTAATGGATTATGTGAAATCAGGAATAGTTCCAGAAGGTTTTTATGTCATCATTGATAAGAATGAACGCATACAGTTTCGAAAAATCAAGCAATCATTAGATCAAGAAGCAATAAAACAGAAAATTATCAAATTAGAGAACAAAATAAAGGATTTAAAGCTATTACTCAAGGATGAATAAATATTTTATTTTATTTTTATATAAATGATGAGACAAATACCATTGAACGCCTTATTTAATTCTAATTCAACACGAGCGACCAGTGATCCGTGAAAAAAGAATCGTTTTCACTTCAAACTACCCAATGAGTTTATATTAAATAATAGTCGCAATGATAAGATCGTCGGAATCACAAATTTATATATCACGAAGGGATTTCGTTTCATAGATTTCACAATTAAAGTAAAACAGGAACGAATATTAAGAGATCCATTGACACAGTCATCAGTGGAAGTACTGAAAGAGGACATTGTAAGAGTCAGGAAATTTTTCGATGACAGCATATTATTAAAGGATTTAGTAATTAGTATTAATGAAGAATTCGATAATTTACATGATATTCAGGTATTAGTGAATGATAATAAGCCTATTCAATTAATGCACTGATTTTTTGAATATTCAAATCATGAATCGTTATTCATAATTAAATCACCCTTTAATGAGTACACAAATGATGAAAGAACTGTGAACGGTTATTTATACAGTGTCGAATTCACTTTTGATTCCATGAATGTTGATTTCAAGAATATAATTAATTACAACGAGCATAAACCGAGAACATTGAATGAAAAGCCATTCATTTCTAAAAATATATGGGATCGTAACAGTTGTATATTATATTCAAATTTAGCACAGGGTGTCGATGAAGATTATTTAGGTCATACACGGAAATATTCATTAACACATATAAAGCATTTCAGACTTAAGGGATTTAATGACGGATTTTGGGTCGACTTATATGCCATCGTTGATCATAAAGCACCAGTGTATTTACCAGATGATAATAAAGACGCTTTATATATTGAAGGTATACTTCTCGATTCAACGGAACCGTTGCTTTGATTCCAAAGGAATCTTGGCGCAAATTGCTTAAATTTGTATTTCTTCAATCGATCAGGAAGTGTTTTATTTTTCCAAAACTTAACCTCCATAACTCCTAAATGAGTAGGCTTATTACCTCGTAAATTACGAGAAGGTATTTTATCCTTCACACCTCCTTCATAAATGACAGTATATTTATCCGTCTTTGCATCATAATCTATGATCTCGTCAATGATACCAAAACTTGCATCATCAATAGTCGAAGCATACTTTCCCTTGTTACTTCTAATTAATTTATATCTTGGATAATATGCGACTGAATCATCAGCTGCTTTAATTAAGAAACCATTTCCCTGCTCAGAATCGACAATATAGTAATTTGGGCTTAATTTAGACCTCTTCTTTTTCAATGGATCCGAATCAATGACAACTTTCACCTTTTCACCAGGAAGTAATTTAAATTCTTTATCACTCGTGATAGCATCAGTTTTAGCATTCATGCGTTCGATATATTTTTGTTCATCAGTGGAATTAAATTTATTCGGTGGAATTCCTGTTGATGAATGAATAGTGTCATTATATGCTTTCATAAATTTATTCATTGAGTCTATAGTAAAGTCTCTATCTCTGTTTAAATCTCTTAACGTACGAATGAGGCGATTGATGATACCGAGAATGTTATGGTTATGCTTTTCTGTTGTGTAATGTGTGATATTGTTTTGCTGCAGAAATGATGTGATGTCTTTGCTTAAGTATGCTGAATCTTGATCTGATGTTAATGTCTTCGGATGAGTTGTTTTTACAAATTCATTTAATGCATTCATTACTGAATCTTTGTTTTTATTTCTTAAAGGATAAGCATAACCCTTTCGTGAATTAACATTTATGAAAATCAAGAATGCAGCGGGTGATGATCCTTTACTTTGAATCAATGTATCAAATTGATACGAATCAGGAGTTTTAGAATAAATGGGTAAGAAGTACTTCGAGGAATCTATTTTTAATTTGTCATGAACAACATGTTTGTTTAAAAATTGTCGAACATCTAGCTTTGAAAAACCATGTTCAGCAGCGATAGGATAGAATTTAGAAAATGTTTTCCACCGGGAATTGTTAAATAATTCTTCAAGCATATTTATACAAAAATAAACTTAATGATTAAATAGCTTCTTCATCTATTTCTTCGGGATCCTCTGGTTCTTCTATGATATCAAGATCAATTTCATTAATGACAGGAATAATTTTATCCTTCATTTTATCAGGAATGACGTTGAGCTTTGATTTGAAATATTTTTGATTATTATATTCTAATTCCTTTTCTAAATCACAATCAATAGCGAAGAATTCATGTTTTTACATGTTAATCATTTGTCAGAATGAACTTTTAAGATTAATTTTAATATAATTTGTCATAAAGAGCATCGCCATAGTTTTGTTTAAATACTTCTTCCATCAATGATAAAACATAATGGTGAGCATGAATAACCAAATTTATTTTGTTTAATGTTCCTCGATAATGCTATAACTAATCTTTTTGCTTCTGGGAATTCTTTCTTGATTAATTTCGAAAATGCATTGATGGAGAATTCTCCCACTCACATAAACATTATGAAAATCATTAGATTTTTAATGTCGACACTTGTAATAAATGATTAAATCACTGAATTTTGCGAGGTTCGGAATTCCGGAAGTCGCAAAGTATTACTGAAAACCAAGAATTTTCAAACTTTTGAAAATCATAATAATAAAGTTAATTTTAAAATAATTTTATTTTTTAATTTTTATATAAATGATGAACTTTAACAATTCACAAACAAGAGAAATGGCGAAACATTTACAAAAGGAACTTATAACGGAATTGAGGTCTTACGTCGAGATAAGGATGAATATATTAATGCTTCAAAAATGTGTGATCATTTTGGAAAGAGATTCAGAAAATTAATGGAAAATAAATCATGGCTAGAGTATTTAGAGGCGTTTATTGAAGAAAATAGTGGGTGCCCGAATTCGGGCGGGCACTTTATTTACACGTTAAACGATGGAATCCCTAAAGAAATTCAAGAAGTAAGAGGTATTTACATACACCATGGTTTAGTTAATTATGTGGCGTTTTGGGCAAGCGCTAAGTACGCCGTAAAGGTTGGAAAGATTATGGATTCCATTAATGTTAAAGTCCATGAAAAATTAGAAGATCAACATTTACCGGATACAGTAGAGAATGCAAAACCTTTATTCAATGAAGAAGTAAAAAAGATTACAGAACCACAAAAAGCTTATGAACAAAATTATAGTTGGGGTGTTGTTGACTCATCATATAAATTGGATCAATATGATATTGATGAATTAAGAAAGGATAAAAGAGAATATGATTTAGCGAAGATTAATTATGAAAAGGCAGTAGAGAGATTAAATACATGGGGAACTTTCATTCAACAGTACTGTTAAAATAAAATTATTATTTTTGACGGTTCCTAGTTCGTTTAAAATCCATTTTTTATTTTCATGATATTTTTTAGCTTTTTGGTTTAGCTTTTACACTCATGATTTCCATTAATAATGTCATGAAATTTTTGATGTTTTCATATCTGAACACAAAAATAAATCTTAATTCAACCCTTTTTGACATTGCATTCATGACATAAGAATTGAAGGCTACAATTGTTTTTATGAAATTCAATCCACTTATTTGCAAGTTGTGGATCATTAATTATTTCACTTATTTTTACATTATTATTTACCTTTAAGTCTTCAATTTTGATCTTATTATTCATCAAAAAACTTTTTCAATAACTCTGAAAACTTAATCTTGTCATGATCAACATCATAATCTTCACATTCCTTTTTACATAATGGGCAACATTTAGGTTTACACTCCATCTCTTTAAATTCTTTAATGTCATTTCTGATTAAATCCCAAAACCATCGACGTCTTAAATTATTTTCATCATAACCGTCAATGCAATTTTTATAACTAAATGATTCATCAATTCCTGTTAAGTTATGATGAAAATATAATTCATTATTTCCAAAGTCAGGATTTCTTCTTATTCCTATAAATCCGTTTGTAAATTCATTCGCACGTGGATGATGCATTAGCAAATCCTCAAAAATTTTGACATCAACGTCATTAATAACCGTTTTGTTTTTGATGTAATCATTAAAGAATGATTTAGCCTCTTTCTTTGATTTAAAAGTCATGTTACCAAAACTAACTTTCATAGATCTCGGCATTTCTTTTGAATTAAAAAATAAAATCAGTTTTAGAATTCAGCCCAAAAATTAAGTTAGTTTTAAACAAAAAAATATTTTTTATTCCTTAATAAAGATGATGAGCAAGATTGATGAGATGAGCAGTGTTGAACTTGATGAACTTTTAAATATGAGTAAAAATCTGAAAACAAAATAAAATACAATGTTTGTTTCAACAGACCTAATAACTTCATTCCACAAGAAATTTCATATTCAGACGTTGACAGTTATGATTTCATTAAAAGTTTCACTGAATTTTTGATTTCTGAGCAATACGTACATTTGTATTTTGATTTTGACTCAATTAAAACAGAAGATGAATTTTTTGATGTTTATAATTGGCTTGAATCATTAAGTAAAGTATTTGGACCTTTCAGTTATGGTGGGTATTGTGATAACGCCGACATGGAAATTTATGGTTTCAGAAAATATGAAGAAGGGAGTCATTTCTTATCCATGCATGTTGTATTCTTTGAAACATGTATTTTAGCCTCAGACTTGCAGACAATTATGAAACACACTGAGAAAAAGGGATTTAGTACTAAAGGAGTTCATAAACTCTGTGATCCATATGTTTATAAATTAGTTTCAAAGAAACAAGGTCAAAATACAAAACAATTATTCCGTCATGTCATCTGTGACAAAATTTATAAAGTCGGTGATGAGAAAAACAAATTAAATCATGGTTTCATATGTGAGGATCCATTAATGAATATTCATATCAAAGTGAAAGAAGTAAGTCACTGTATTATGGAAAGTATAAATTAACTTTCGACAGTGAATCGCTAATTATAATGATGGAACAACTAGTAAAAGAATATATTTTGATGAACATGATTCATTCAATCCAAAAACAACGATTGCATCTGTTCCTTTTATAAATAATGAGACAATTGAATTCAGAGATTCTACTGTTGATGATTCAATAATAGCAGTATTAAACGAAATCATTTATCTTATTGATTTTGCGACAACAAATTTTAAAATAATTGACAGTATTGAATTATTAAAACCATTAAAAATTAATGATAAAATAATTGATGGAATTACTGGGTCACCTAAACACGTAAATTTAATGAGTTTGGAATATTATGAAGAACATAAAAAAGAATTGAAAGGAGATAAAGGCGAAAGAGGAGAAAAAGGTGATAGAGGCGCACCAGGTCGTGATGTATTAGATGGTAAGGATGGTGAAGACGGGGCTTCCGCAAGAGGATGGATCTGGGATTTAATAAATACTGGTCTCACTGCTGCGTCATTTACTGCATTACAGTTACAAGTAACAAAACTATCAGCATTTATGGCTAAAGCAGAAGGATTGGATACGTTAAGGGCTGTATTAAATACAATATCGACGGGTAATGATGTTTTTAGTAGTTTATCAACATGGATTCAGAGAATTGATGATTTCACACATACAATGACCGGAATCGTTAATGGTTTAGAGGATAGTATAGGCGTAACCAATAATGCACTGAATTAATTCACGACTTTTGTTAATGAAACTAACAGAGCAACACAGAACACAATTTCAAGTGTTGAATCACTAACTGGTCAGGTAATGGACAGTCATTTAGGTCTATTTCAACGTGTTCAATGGTTCTTGCAGAATTTATCACATGTTGGGGCTAATGTCATACCTCGTAGTGTAAAATTAAGAGCTGTTGATGAAAATGAAAATGAAACACCTGAAGAAGAAATACATGAACTAACAATTGCTGAAAAATTTAATAAATTATATCCTCGTTACGGTGTGTTATTAAATTATATCAATCAAGTTATAAGAGATAATAACATAACGTTTGAAGGTACAGAAAGAAATAATGATTTAACTATTACATTCACAGTTGCTGAATTGTTGCGTCAGATATGTTTAATTAATGATAATTTAACATCTTTCACGAAATATCCCGATGATCACGACACTGAATTTTTAGAAGAACCACAAGAACAGACAAATATAAAAGTTGGTAAAATATATACTCAGGAAATAGATATTAATGATAAAGATTTAATGACTGAATTAAATAATAAGGCAAATGTCAAACATGAACATCAAAACATCGAACGCTTAACGGTTCATGAAATTAAGGGATTTATGAAAGAAGGAAGAGAAGGTAAAACAATTAAAAATGAAGATGGATCAGAAACTATTATACCACCAGAACCTCCTACATATGTGATTCCTGAATTCACTGATGGATTGCAGACAAAGGCGGTAATAATTAAAAACAATAATGAGATAATTGATGTTCAACAGTCATTAATCAATAAAGCGGATAAAGTAATAACTGACACTTTAACTTCAAATTTAGCGAATGTTATGAATGCACTGAATGATAAAGCCGACAAGGAACAATTAGATTATAACATTCATGAATTGTCAATGAGAAGTGAACAAACCGAACAAGGAATCATTGACGTAAATAATAAATTAAATGATAAAGCATCGACGTTAGATTTGACAGAAGCAATAAATAAATTTGATACTAAAGCAGATAAAACAGAAGTTCAAAAAGTTAACCATGATGTGCAAACAATTAATAACACATTACAAACTAAAGCGGACAAAAAAGAAATTCAAAAAGTTAATGATGATTTGACTTATAACACTCATGAATTATCGTCAAGAATTGAACAAACAGAGAACGGAATCATTGATGTTAAGAATAAATTAAATGATAAAGTATCGACGTTAGATTTGACAGAAGCATTAAATAAAATTGATACAAAAGCAGATAAAATTCATACACATGATAGTTTTAATGAACTCAGGGTAAAACAATTAAACATTTATGAAACATTCCGTATCAAAAATCATGAATTATTTAATTTGATTTACCCCATTGGTTCCATTTACACATCAATATTTAATCAAAACCCTGGGCAATTATTCAGTTTTGGTGAA
Organism: Trichomonas tenax; assembly: GCA_023091735.1. Classification (NCBI taxonomy): domain Eukaryota; phylum Parabasalia; order Trichomonadida; family Trichomonadidae; genus Trichomonas; species Trichomonas tenax. The sequence goes on along the minus strand of JALKBU010001295.1, from coordinate 4,449 downwards.
TGGGAGCCAATAGTTGATCGTTTCTTATATTGCGCTAATTCATCAAGAGAAACAGGAGGAAGTAAAAAAATTACAGTAAATAACTTACCTTCACACAATCATTACTTTTCGGGTACGACATCATTGGCAGGAGCTCATACTCATTTAATAAGTAATAGAGGTTATTATGGATGTGGTAACGGAGGAAAAGAAACAATTTCACGTTATGATATTTCATCAGATTCCAGAAAATACAACACGGGTTTAATCATTGATCATGCAGGAAGTCACATTCATTCGGTTTACGGGAACACTGCCGACACTGGTTCAGGTACTGATTACATGCCTCCATACATTACTGTTTACACGTGGTATAGGGTTTATTAAATAAGTTTATGTTAAAATTATTTTTGCCATAGGTGAGTTTTCGGGTGAGTTTTCAGGTGAGATCTCACCTCTTCACCTTGACATAGTTTAAGTCACACATGATAACATAAATGAAATTGTTAGTGTTACATGACATGATATCATAAATTCTATCACTAATGATAAAATAAATTATATCATATATATAAAATAAAAAATTAACGTTGATTTTGAAATAAATGAAATCTTTAATTCCCTAATAAGGAGCGATGGCCCTTTTTAAGAGCTTGACATTTTAAAAGTCTGCCAGTTTTATTTTTGACTCGTAAACTAAGTTTTGTCGTGTAATGGTACCACTTTGGAAAGTGGCGGAGGGAGGGCTTCAGACCTCGCAATCGCTAATTTCCCTTTACTAACTGACCTCACATTCAATCAACTTAAATATCAAACAGAGCGTGCAGCAACATTGAGGCAACCGTATTTCGACAAGGATTTGATGAATATGCAAATCAATGATAACGTTTCAGATCCTCAATCATCATTCGAAAGATTTGTCGAGAATCAAAATGAATCATTCAGCAATGAGTCAGATGAATATCAACACCAAGCGTTTGATTCATTCAAAGCAGTAATCCCTCTCATTAAATCGAAACAAAATTCAAACATTAAATTTAAAAATGATGAGAAACTTGCACAATTGTACGGGTTTGTCAAAGCAATTGAAACAGCAAATTTAGTCGATACTGATATAAGACTTACAATTTATGATTCATACGGAAATGTTTCATACGCTCATGCAAACAAAAACACAATCGGATTATTGATTCAAGCGTTTTTTGATTCCGACATTGACCTCAAAGATTCAGACAATATAATGATTGGCAACCTCGTCGATGTTGAAAGTATTGATTTAGAATTTATCCCATCAATTCAACGCACACGAAGGAATGCAGGCTATTTCCCATATATCAACAAATCAAGCATTGACCTTTCCGATTACGGTATATATAACTCTGAATCATCAATATTGAACGAATCATGTTTAATCACTGCATGCCGTTCATCAAAACTATTCGATGCTGAACAAATGAAACTCATTACTTCTGTCATTAAGACAAGAAACGTTTTGAAGTCAGACCTGAAGCATTTAGCGAAATTAATGAATGTAAAAATCAATGTGTCAATAATCACAAACTATGAAACAGGCAAGACATCCCACGAAGAATATAATGAACACGCTGAAAAGAAGCTAAAACTACTTATTGCATTTGATCATTACATGCTTGATAGAACAGTTCTCACCCCTTACTCTAAACGTCTGATGTCAATATTCAAAGTCATAAAGAAGTTACAGGATGAACAATTACTCGCAGAATTATCAGAAGAGAAGGTGTTAGAACTCATTTCTTCATACAAAAACAATGAATCAAATGATTTTATATGTGAAAATTCATTTCGACCTTTAATCATTGGTGATAAAAAATTAAATAAACACATTCGTGAAAATCGTGTCAGTCCCACGAAGAAGCTGTTCGGTTACGATCCCGACCCTGAAGAAATTCAATTTAGATTTAATGAATTGCAAGGAGTAATTAATAAATTACCTTGCAGGAATCACATCAACGTTCGTGATTATTATAAATTTTCCGAACTTGGTCAGAACATACTTTATGAAACAGGATGTTACGACACTGTTTACGAATATTGTGGAAAGATTGCGAAAGATATTAGATCAAAACTTACCTTCCCAAAGACGAGAACATTTAATGACAAACCATTTTATTCGAATGAAAAACTTTATTATCTCGACATCAACGGGGCATACATGAATTTTGTCAAATACATCGAAACAGGAAAGCCTAATGAAAACGGTGAATTTGAAAGCAAGAATGAAAGGATTGGCGAAGTAATAAAGATGTTATACGATATCCGAATCAATGCAAAACGAGAAGGTAATCAAAAGCTTGCAACAACATTGAAGTTCATTATGAATTCAACTTTGGGGTATTCGATTTCAAAACCTCGAATTATCAAAAATAAATATGTTCAAAAGGTAGACAATTACATTCAACACTTCGGGTCATACGTGTTGAAATATAATTACATGAACAATGAATCAGGTTTCGTTAATTCAATTAACGGTTACGTCGAAAATTTCACATTCCAGTTAGTAATTAGATGTTCGCGTAATCCACGGCGAAGTCGTGGATTCCACGAACATCTATTTAAATATATTTACGACAGAGTTTAGTTTTTACAAGTTAGGTCCCCCCATATAGAAAATAAATTTTTGAATTACTTACAAAACTAACGTTAATTTTATTTTGGAATTCCTGACTTTATAAAATGTATTCAGTTTTAAAAATAATTTATGACAAACTAACTAACTAAAAAAAGAAAGCGAAAGGAATTTATGAAGTCAGAAATTTGAAAAATAATTTTAGTGGTTATGAGAGAAATTTATTCGGATTTAATAAACCCTATACCACGTGTAAACAGTAATGTATGGAGGCATGTAATCAGTACCTGAACCAGTGTCGGCAGTGTTCCCGTAAACCGAATGAATGTGACTTCCTGCATGATCAATGATTAAACCCGTGTTGTATTCTCTGGTATCTGATGTAATATCATATCGTGAAATCGTTTTTTTTCCTCCGTTACCACATCCGTAATAACCTCTATTACTTATTAAATGAGTATGAGCTCCTGCCAATGATGTCGTACCCGAAAAGTAATGATTGTGTGAAGGTAAGTTATCTACTGAAATCTTTTTACTTCCTCCTGTTTCTCTTGATGAATTAGCACAGTATAAGAAACCATCGACTATTGGCTCCCATTCACCAAAACCAAATATTTGAGCAGGATTTATGTTATTCATTGATGTGTAAATTGAACCAACAGGGTAAATTGACATTAATAAATCATATTTAGAATTTAATACATCCTTCTTTAAATTCATTATTTCTCTATTGAATGTTTTTAATAAATTCCAAACATTAGTTTCAGGATTAGTTGAAGGCGCATCTGTTCCCAATACCTGTTTAATTATTACATCATCAACTTTAATTTCATTTGCGTTTATTGCTGTATTGATTTCATTTAATTTTTCGTTCAACCCATTAATATCTGTTATTTCGTGTGTATGTTCTTTATCTGCTTTATTGTTTAATTTATTACTTACGTCAATGATTCCTTGTTTAATTCTTGACGATAATTCATGAATGTTATGAGTCAAATCATCATTAACTTTTTGAATTTCTGTTTTATCTGCTTTAATTTGTAATGTGTTATTAATTGTTTGCACATCATTTTTAACTTCTGTTTTATCTGCTTTAGTATCAATTTTATTTAATGCTTCTGTCAAATCTAACGTCGATGCTTTATCATTTAATTTATTCTTAACGTCAACGATTCCTTGCTCAATTCTTGACGATAGTTCATGAGTGTTATAATCTAATTGTTCTTTATCTGCTTTATCATTCAGTGCATTCATGACATTCGCTAAATTTGAAGTTAAGGTATCGGTAATTACTTTATCTGCTTTATTGCTTAATGACTGTTGAACATCAATTATCCCATCATTGTTTTTAATTATTACCGCCTTTGTCTGCAATCCATCAGTGAATTCAGGAATCACATATGTAGGAGGTTCTGGTGGTATAATAGTTTCTGATCCATCTTCATTTTTAATTGTTTTACCTTCTCTTCCTTCTTTCATAAATCCCTTAATTTCATGAACCGTTAAGCGTTCAATATTTTGATGTTCATGTTTGACATTTGCCTTATTATTTAATTCAGTCATTAAATCTTTATCATTAATATCTATTTCCTGAGTATATATTTTACCAACTTTTATATTTGTCTGTTCTTGTGGTTCTTCTAAAAATTCAGTGTCGTGATCATCGGGGTATTTCGTGAAAGATGTCAGATTATCATTAATCAAACATATCTGACGTAATAACTCAGCAACTGTGAACGTAATAGTTAAATCATTATTTCTTTCTGTACCTTCAAACGTTATGTTATTATCTTTTATGACTTGATTGATATAATTTAATAACACACCGTAACGAGGATATAATTTATTAAATTTTTCAGCAATTG